>NSDO01000210.1:59646-102598 GCA_002286825.1 Lagenidium giganteum | reverse complement strand
GATTGGAAGCGGGCTCCCAAGTCAGCTCATCATAGCCCTCCCACTTCACTTGGTACTTGGTGCAGTGGCGCTTCCTTCCTTGCTTCACTCTCTTCACGCCAACAATACGCTCAACGACATACTCTTCGGTCATGTTTGCTTCGTGGCTTGTTGCTTCCTTCCTGCGGGGTAACGGAATTGAAATTGACTGGMCGTGTTCCCACAACAATGGCGCCAAGTGCATTGCAAGCACTCCCGTTATTTCTTGACAACTGCTCCAGCCACGAATTAGTGATCACCGACCAAGCAATTCGTGATTAGACTTAGCCAATCAGAGGGCTGATCTCACTTATCATTGAGAATCGTGGTTAGGCTTCAAGCCATCACATACGAATTTGATTGGCTGACCCGCAGTAAGGTTAATTCCGAGGCTCCCATAGTAGCAATAGAAAATGCTTATCGTGGAAAATCGGCGATAAGCTCGGCGCTGGGTGAGGTAAGATCCAGCTGGGAGTTACACTGTTCCTTTCGCGCCGTTTGTAGTTCTTCTGGGCGATATTCTGTGTTGCTCAAGAATCAATGGTATTTCGCCGGCCGCGCCAGGAACGTCCGCTGAACTACGAGGCATTTTCAGAGCTGGTAGTTGGCGATATGACTGGTGATCGGCTTGGAGACGATGGCACCTCACCGAGGGCCATGTCACGTCGCACACGGTCTGATACCTCCCAGCGAGTGTTTCTGGCAATTCGTTCGTTCCGTTCAGCGGCTACCCCAGCCGCATGGGCGTCTATGCGTTCGATCAAGTCGTCAAAACGTTGCTCGTTTTCTCCGTACTCTTCGTCGCATCCAGAGCGTCGAAGAGCTGCGGTGTTATTCTTTCGTCGATGTCGAATCCGCAACGTGAGCTGAGCATGACACGCTTTGCCATCAATGAATTGGGTAGCTGTTTCAATATGTTGGTGATTGAATCCCATGCTGTCATGACGCCCGACTCTTTCCATGGCTCGATCGCGTTGGCTTGACGCAACATGAGGATGTCGTCACTAGCACTGAAGTGCTTGCAAGGAAATGCACGCCGCGTTGCGGATTCGTCCGCTGCAAAACGCTTCAAAATAGACTGGAAATAAGACTGGATCCATTGGCGAAATCTCTCTAATGCAACTATTTCACACGCAACATTTTGGGTGAACAAAGCAAGAGACAAGCCGTAAACAAAAGTACGGTAACGGTATTTACAGACTAGATTAATGAGCAATGGTGACCAAACTTGACAATGCAAATGTGCTGAACACCTCTTGAAGCATTGCGTGCTCCATACCAACCCCATCCAACACTTCCGCACGCCGCTTCATCAAACGCCCATATTCGGATGAGCGATGTGTGCCGATAGCGAATGCTCTCACCCAGCAATCCCACGAAGAAGATAGATAGCGCCACTTATATTTAACTTTGCGCCTGCACACTCGGCGTCACATCATCATCGTCAACAAGTGAAATATTGACAGCCAGTACAAGCGTCTCCGCCTTGGGGAACTTGACACAGTCCAATGTGCCATGTTTTGTCACAAAACACCACACCAGACAGAATATTATCCGCATTTTTCATTGGCTGAAAATTGATGCTCAATGATTGTGATTCGCCAAACTATTGGCTAACCATGTGACTGACACCATGGACTCACATGGTTGGCCAATAGTTGTACAGGTAAAGCACATATTCAATGAGTGAAGGGAACGTAAAAAGTTAGATATTCTACACCATTTACCTCTCAATATGGCCACACTCGCAACCATGTCTACCAAACAACCAAGAAAATTGGTCGCGGTCGCACGACCGCTCCATTCGCGCAGCGGCAATGGCCAAATGGCCAAGAGCGGCCATTAAATGTAAACACAAATTGGCCACCTGCCAAAACCGCACGCATGCGTGCAGACCTCAGCACCCGTTCGGATGAAGGCATCGCATCAAGAGCAACGAAAACATGCGCGAGCGTCCACGCATCGGACACGCGCAGTGCATGATCACGAGCAGGCGGTCAAGGACCACCGTCGCCTGCATCCTTTATGAGGCTGCCATGGCGTGCGTTCCTCAGGTAATGACCCAGACACGCTGCGCTCGTGCGTATTCCCATGCGTGCATTTCGCTACGATGCCATAGTCATGGGCGCCATGCCTGTTGGCACCTAAGGAATGCAAAGGAGAAATAAATTTTGGCGACACTCGCTCACATTTAGGCTAGTCACGTTACTGTAATCAGCGTACGTAATAGACCCACAACAACAACAACAACAGCAACTACAACAATTACATTTTGGCGACATGCGCGCTTGACCGTTGGCCAATTTGCGTTTATATTTAATTTGCCGCGCTTGGCCATTTGGCTATTGCCGCTGCCCGAATGGAGCGGTCGTCTAACCGCGGTCAATTTGCTTGGTCGTTTGGTCCACACAGTTGTGAGATTGGCCATATTGAGCGATAAATGGTGTAGTGGTCACGAGAGTATTTGAAAGCTGGTAGTTCCAACCCCTTTGTCACTCTGCAAAGGCGCCCTTCAAGTCAAGTCTAATCCAGCTACGGTTTCTCTTTACTCCCTGCATGTCTGTTGTGCATTCTCAAGCTTTCCTCATGAATTTCGCACGCTTAAATGTGGAGGTGCTGGCAGGAGCTGGGTTGTTCCAGCGGATTGTGCAGTTCCAAGATGGATGGAACAGATCGACTCTCGACTGCTGCTCACAATGTAGGTGGCCGCCCGTCGTGAGAAAAGCAATGAAAGTCAACGTCATGCGAGAGCGGTATGACCGCTGCTATATCGACGGGCATGGTGTGGATACCATGCAGTGGGCACTGCTGGAAACCAAGCTGCCGGTCACGGAGATTGCCTTGCACAATGCCGTGCGCAGAAACCGTCTGAGTATCGTGCAATGGTGGTGTGACGATCGGTCGTACTTGAAAATGGCGAACGCGATCGACACTGCGGCTCAATTTGGTCATTTAAAGCTGCTGCGCATTCTCCATCACGAACATGGAATACCGAGCACGATCCAGGCAATGGATGGTAGGTACTGCGTCCTACGGTCGTGTTGATGCTGTCCGATTTCTTCGTACGCACCGCACCGAAGGCTGTACGATTGATGCCATGA
Organism: Lagenidium giganteum; assembly: GCA_002286825.1. Classification (NCBI taxonomy): domain Eukaryota; phylum Oomycota; class Peronosporomycetes; order Pythiales; family Pythiaceae; genus Lagenidium; species Lagenidium giganteum. The sequence continues at coordinate 99,479 of NSDO01000210.1, read as the reverse complement.
ATGACGCAGCAGGTGGCGGTCATTTTAACGACTTCCGGTTCTTGCAAAGCAGTGGATCCGAATGATGTACACACCAGGCAATGGATGATGCTGCGGCGGATGGGCACATGCAAATGGTGCGCTACTTGCATCGCGGTCGCACGGAAGGATGCACGACCCACACGATGGACATGGCTGCCCTCGGCGGTCACCTCAATGTCGTTCGATTTCTGCACGCCTATCGTTCGGAAGGATGCACAACCGACGCTGTGGACTTCGCGGCACATGAAGGGCATCTTGACGTGGTCAAGTTCCTCCTCTCACGGTGAAAAGAAGGATAAACCAGAAAGGCGATGGACCAAGCTGCGCGGTTTGAAAATCTCGAGGTTTTTCGGTATCTGGATGCCCAACACGGGTCATCTTCGTCATGAAGGCGATGGACCAAGCAGCTGAAAATGGGCACATGGACATCGTGTGATTTGTGGATGAAAAGCAATGGGAGGGGTGTTCGACCAATGCCAAGGACGGAGCCGTCGCAAATGGCCACATTGAGGTATTTGAATTCCTGCGTCGGAACCGCCCTGATGGGTGGACAAACGACGCCATGCGACGCGCGGCACGGAATGGGCCCTTGGAAGTTCTCCAATACCTCCATCAGCACAAACTGTGTCAGATCAGTCCCAAAGTGATCGACAGCGCCGCAGAAAATGGTCACCTCGACATCGTCCAATGCATCCACGAATGGTGGTTGGCATCACGCAGTTGTTTTGCTGACAAGCGGAAGACTGCCGGCCACGCCCTGGATGAAGCCGCCGGGGACGGCGGCTTAATCGGGAGATTCTCCCACAGGGCAATGGAGTTGGCTGCAAGCAACGGACACCTGCACATTTTGCAATACCTCAATCTGCCAGACATTGAAGACTGGACGCCCTTGGTTATGGATGAAGCCGCTGGACAAGGCCACTTGCATGTTGTGCAATGTCTCCTCGAGCGCCGCACTAAAGGGTACACGTTCGACGCCATGGACAATGCTGCTTCTGAGGGGGTTTGCGCACTGTGCAATTCTTGTACGAGCATGAACTCGAAAACTGCGCGATGGAGACCATGGACAATGCTCGGACAATGGTCACGTAAGGTGGTGCAATACTTACATACGCACTTGACTATACGACGAAGGCAAGGGACGGCGTTGCTGGCGATGGCTATCTGTCCATTGTGCATTTCCTTTACGACCACCGGACGGAAGGATGTACAACAGAAGCAACGGACGTCGCTGCCGCTTTAGGAAGACCTCACGCCGTCAGATTCCTGCATGAGCATCGGTCGGAAGGATGCACCGTGAAAGCAATGGACACAAGAAGGAAGCTTGCCAATGCTGCAATTCCTTCATAAAGATCGATATGAAGGATGCTCCAGTATGGCCATGACTCACGCGGTCACAGAAGGCCATCTTCACATTTTGCGGTATCTGCGTACGCATGGTCTGGGACACTTGAGCAGCAGTAAACCTTGCGCTGGACTGCACATTCTCCCGTATCTATTGGTGAATCTCCGGCGTGAACGTTGGTCTGTGACGGTGGCTCAACGAGAAGAGGTCACGGCACCAACGAATCGATGAGTTTGCCGAACATGCGCTTTGTCTGAGCTGCATTTCAATATTAAAAAAGGATGCCCACGAATTCACAGTCACACAATCACATCCACTCCGTCGCGTCGCACACACTCACGCATTTCTCGATGATCGATTGTTGTCCACAACGCGGATTACGCGTCGGAAATGCCTTGATCCAAACAAGCTAAGCCCGCTCTCAAGGAGTGAGTGAAGGTCACTCGAGTGTCCACGCGGGATTACGCGTAGCAAATTCATTGATCCAAACAAGCCGAGCTACGAATTGTGTGCATGAACCAGAGTCAAGCGCGCCATCGCATGCGCCAATCACCCGCTGAGCACAATTTCAGCCAACCCACACGGACCACACCACCACCATGCCCTGTCCCATGCTCCAGTAATACTGAAAATCCTGACAGTCGCTCTGGTCATGCCATCAGTCGACACCGTCCGTCACACGACGGTACGTGACGTTCCCTTGGAAGGCGATATTGCTGCTCGTATGAGTCAGCTGTCGACTTCGAGAGCAGCGCCATCGCATTCTGTGGCATTCGCCAACGTGCTTGGTCCGAAACACACTTCTAGTCTACCAAGATAGTTCCAGTTGCTACTAGCCAACAATGACTCACGACGCCGAGCAAGACCACACCATGGAAGCTGGTTATGCCAGCGTTAGCACACCGTGCCTCCCTACTAGTATCATGGAAGACTCCGCTGCACGCGCGTACTCGCTACCTGTTGAAAAGACGCAGTTCGACCGCGCCACCAAGATCAAACCGCTCAGCCTGCTGCGACCACACATGCGCATCTTCCACCTGACATGGCTGTCCGCTATCACTGGCTTCTGTGGGTGGTACGCGTTGCCACCGCTCATGCCAGTCATCAAAGACACGCTTCATCTCACGGACAGCCAAGTACTTAACTCCGATATCATGTCCACAGCCAGCACCATCCTCACGCGCGTGTTGGCCGGCCCGTTGCTCGACGCGTATGGTCCTCAGCTGGTGCAAAGCTACGTACTGGGGCTGGGCGCCATCCCAGTCTTCTGTGCGGCCTTCGTGTCGTCGGCGACCACACTGGTCATCGTGCGCTTCTTCATTGGGTTGGTCGGCTGTGTGTTTGTGTCGAGCCAATACTGGACCACGATCACATTTGCCAAGAACGTTGTCGCCACCAGCAACGCCATCACGGGTGGTCTCGGTCTCGCTGGCATCGGCTTTGCCTTCTTGTTGCTGCCATACGTCCATGATCTGGTGGTGTCCGGTGGCGCGTCCGTAGACATGGCGTGGCGCATCACGGTGGCATTGCCGGCCGTTCTCATGGTTGCCATGGGCTTAGTCATTCGTTACTGTGTCGACAGTTGCCCAATGGGTGAGTTTGAACGCATGAAGCAAGCCAAGAATGAAGCAAGCACCGTCGACGCTATCACCGCGTTTGGTGTCGTGCTGCACCAGCGCAATACGTACATCTTGGTGCTGAACTACGCCTTGTGTTTCGGTGCCGAGCTGCAACTGAACAACATGGGTGCGCTGTACTTCTACGAAGAGTTCATGAAGCCAGGCTGCCATAACAAGAGTGATGCGAGCTGCCACCGGTTGACGAAGACACAAGCAGCTACAATTGCGTCTTCATTTGGTCTGATGAACCTGTTCGCGCGTGCGATCGGCGGAATTGTATCTGATGTGGCGAACCGACGACATGGCATGTGTGGTCGAAAGTGGATTCAGTTTGTGTACCTCTGCGTCGAGGGCGCACTGGTACTTGCGCTGAGCCAAGTGCGATCACTCGGTGGTTGCATTGCCCTTTACGTTCTGACTGCGATGGCAGCGCAAGGATCTGGCGGCTCAACGTTCGGGATTGTGCCGTATGTGAACGAACTTCATACTGGGTCAGTCACAGGGCTGGTTGGCGCAGGGGGCAACGTCGGTGGCGTTGTTTTCGGGCTTATTTTCAAGTCCGTGATTTCACGTCACGAGGGATTCCTAGTCATGGGCATTGTTATTCTTGTGTGCGCGCTGTCAACTTGGCTGTTGCACTTCGAACAGGAACAGCACAACGACATCCAACACCCATTCCAAGATATTAGCGACAGCACCAGCACTGTGCCCGCTACTCCAGTTAGTCAATTGTCCGCAGCAAAGTAATTGTAGAGCATGACTATTGCATTTTTTGCCCACGGTACTATGGTTTCTCGACACCTGCATGAATCATGCCTCTCAATTCGCTCCTCGTGTCGCGCACTCACACACTTTTATCAGGTAATCCAGCGGACCACCAACAAGTGACCCTCACTCGAGTGTCCACTACGATTACGCGTCCCAAATGCCATGATCTAAACAAGCAGAGTCGGCCCACAATGACCGAGTGAACGTCACTCCGAGTGTCCAGTGTCGTCTACGTGGATTACGCGCCAAGCGTGCGTTGATCCAACTAACGAATTGTGCGCATGAACCAGCGTCAAGTGCGCCATCCATTGCACCAATCACGATCGCTGCGTACAATTTTAACCAACCCACGAAGTGCTCCCAACACAACACATATAAACTCACCACCTGCCCCGTCCTCATCACATCCGTTCAAATGCAAATGACAATACGAAGGTACAAAGCCCAACCAAGTCAACCAACATCATGGTGGTTATCCAGCACTCAACTGCGCCACAAAAAAAAGCCAATCGAAGTTGGACTCTATCTCGAAGACAATCAAACATCCAAGCTGTTCGCCAGGAAATACTAATAGATAATGCGAAGGTTCCCGTTTTCCGCTGGGGCTCGTGAAGATACCGCACCACCTGAGAATAACCAATAACCACACATGCAACGATCAAAGCATATTGCTCCCACGAGGCGATCTAACGCCTTCTTGGCATCACCGGAGCTTTCTCATACCGTTTGTCAACATCTTCAACATTACCGAGGCAAGCGGACGCGACCAACTCCGGACTTCACTTAGCAATGCAAGACGAGTACGATCGCGAACGGCAAACCAACGATGGTCATGAAACAAATCATGCGTGCCAGGTGATTGAATGTTCTGAAAGAGCTCTACGAACAAACCCATATTGGGCCCTGTGGTGGTTGCCCTCACAGCTGAGTATGGTTTTGTCGAAGCCGACAAAAACCAACCTTCCATTGGCAGACAGCGGATTGCTGGGCGCTGTGAGAGTGAACCGAGTCGACATCGTGAAGCTGTCGACATCGTGAAGCTGTTGTGTTCAATGTTCAGGTATATTGGGGCTGTTGTGTAAGCTTTGAAAAATGGCCACTCGAATGGACATTGTGGCAGAGCATGGTCACCTCAACTTGGTGGCTCTTTCACAACAAGAGACAATGGATGCACAACTCATGGCATGAACAGCGCCACCGCGAACGTGAAGACCGATGTGGACGCAGAGAGGCCAACGACTTGTGTGTGTATTGCAGGTGGTGAAGGTGGGGTCTATTACGTTCGTCTGTGAAGATAACGTGTCATAGCCTAAACACTACTGCTAATGTAGATGGGGTTGAAGAAGTTCCGTATGTCTGGTGGGAGCTTCGTGCGGTCAGGGTGGCGACGTAGGCGACGGCGCTGCTGGGTGGGCTGGTGAGCTGCGGGTGCTGGGTGGGCTGGTCATTTGCGAGTCCGTGGTCTTGGCAGCGGCCGCTCAGCTTCCACAGGGCTTTGGGCCGGGGGAGTGAGCATGGGCGGCGTGGCTGTTGGACGTGTGGGTCGGCGAAGTTGCGATTCTAGGGCTCGAGTGAGGGCCGCTAGAAGTCGCTGGTGCTGGTGTGACAGGAAGAGTTGGTTGCGCCGTTCACGGAGGGCGCCAAGTAGGGAAGCTTGTGTGGCTAGTTCCGAGGCTTGCCGTKGTTCATCTGAGCCCCAATGATGTCGCCATAAGTGCGTCACTGTGGTGAGCACGTCGGCTGTCCACAGCYGCTGCGTGTAGGSAYGACARATGGAAACAGCGTCTTCAGGGRTGCTGCGCACTAGGTCCGCGCATTGCGTGGGAGGAAGGAGGGCGCCCGTCGGTGGGAGAGGGAGGCATAGGCTGAAGATGGCTTCGTGGCAGGTGTCGGTAGGGAGGGTGTCAAGCACCACACTCCACGTGTCGAGGAGCGGTTTCCAGACGGCTTTGGCCTTGGGGCGTGTGTGTATTGCAGGGTGAAAAGAAGAGTGAACCAAATCTAGACATGCAACTGGAATTCAACACCAGTGGGTGGAGCAGCGAGCTCGACACCGACGACTGGAGCTGGTGAGCTTCGACGCTGTCATTCCAGTGTCGTGGCAGATCATCAACTTGACTAACCATCTGGTTGGTGAGCACGGACTGGACATGGGTTAGTTACACTCCCCCTCAAGTTGATGTCCAAATTGCCCACTGAGTTTGATCACTTTGATCAGTTGTGGAGTCGGAATTGCCTTGGTGAGGTAGTCCGCGGGCTGGAGGCTTGATGGTACATGTTCCAGCTGATGGCGTTTCTCGTCACATGTTCGCACAAAATGGACCTTCAGGTCGATGGGCTTTGCTCTCGGTGTGTAGCCTTGATTTGTTGCAATGCTAATCGCTGCCGGGTTGTCGACATGAACGACAGTCGGTAACGGCAGGCGGACGTACATTTCTTTGAACAGTGCTGGATCCGAATATACTCAGCTGCCGCTGACGACAATGCCACAGTCGGTTGTTGGCGACTGCGGAAGATGACAGGACCACCAGCGTACATGACCAAAATACCTGACGTCGAGCGTCACCGCCTCAATTCGCGTCGCAATAGGCTACCAAACGCCGATCATTGTACACAATGCTCACTGACGACGTTCGTTTGAGGTACCTGAGCACCCGAATAGCAACATTCCAATGTATTTCGCAAGGTTTCTCTTGGAACCGCGACAAGTTCGTTATGGCAGCGCACACGTCTGGGCGTGTACCATTCGCGACATATTGTATAGACCTAATGAGTTCTTGCTGGCACCATTGAGTTCCTGACCCATCACACATGGATTCCGAACATGGTGTGCGAATCGTTCCAGCATCCGCTGGATAAACTGCGACTGCGACAGATGCAGCTCCCCCTTCTTCCGCTCATACTTGACTTCCATGCCGAGGATAAACCGCGCTTCACCCAGTTCCTTCAGCGTAAAATGTTTGACGAGCTGATCACGAACATCATCGGCCTGCCGCACGTCGGCACAACCAACAAGCAGATCGTCGGCGTACAGAACCACATCCACCGGTCCCTGATCGCTCATTTTGACGAACAAGCATGGATCCGCAACCGCTTGGTGGAAACCCATTGACTGGAACACGTTGCGGATCGTCTTGTGCCACACTGTAGCGGCCTGCTTGAGCCCGGAAAGGCTCCTTCGGAGGCGACACACTGACTCCTTTGATGCTACCACACTAGCGGGGACGGTCATGAACACAATCTCTTACAGGTCGGCGTTTAGGAACGCCGTCTCAACATCGTACTGTTTGATGGCAAGGTCCAAGTCGCAGTACACAGAGAAAAAGGTGCGCACTGTATTCATACTGGCCACCGGTGCGTAGGTCATGCTGTAGTCGATTCACTGTGTCTGAAGATATACGAGGGCGACGAGGCGTGCTTTGAAGCGCGTGATGTTGCCATTTTCGTCGTACTTGTGGGCGAACTCCCACTTGTGTCCAATGACCTTTGCATCTTGTGGGCGCGTCACCACATCCCAGGTGTGGTTGCGACCATGCGAATCCAGTTCTGGTTGAATGGCTTTCTTCCATGCATCTGCATCCGGTGACACGATGGCTTCCTGGTACGACTCTGGGACGTCGACAGCCAGTGCGATCTCAAAACAGCATCATCATCGGGTTACTGCCTGCCAAATCGGTCGTCGGAGCGTTGTCGGTTGACGATGGGGCTGAAAGCTGTGGAAACTCGTGTCGTTCAGGCCCACCGTGAAAGACGAGTCGATCTCCACTCCAATTTGGTCTTCGTGGCACAATTCTTTCCTCACTGGCTGTAGAGGAAGGCGGCAGGGCGCGTGTTGGCGATGGTGGTGGCAATGCTGATGCTGGCATGGGTTGAGGCTCGTGACGTGCCTCTGATTGAACGGGCGAGCCCACCTGCTGCTCTTCGAACCAGGTGCCCACTTGCCACACGAGGGACCCACTGCCGACCTGTCGCGTGTGGAGCCAACTGCCCACCTGCTGCGCGAGGCCAGCTGCCCACCGGACCCGCGTCCGGTTGATGGCAGCAACTCAGTTGCCGGTTGCTCGAGGAGAATTGGAGCTGGCTCCACAGCTGGCAGTTGCTGGTGCCAGGCCATGCTAGGATCAGTGTGATTGACAGTCGGTGCCCCCGATGCTGGAGCTTGGTGTGACATGGGGACCCTGACCATCGCGTCGGCTTCTGGATGCTGCACCGGCAAGTCAATCTCCATGTCGTTGTTGCTCGTTGCTGGCATTTCTGCATCTTCCATGACCCCATCTTGGTCACCACCACCACGTTGGTGTCGCACTGGTGCGCCGTTTATATCCGTAGGAGCGAAGCCCTAGGTGTGTGCACTCCATCAGGCAGCCTTTCGTCGAGTTTGATCGTTCGCGTGATGATAATACGCTTCGATGTTTGAGCTTCCATTAGTGATTTATACTCCTTGAATCGACTCAGCACTTCGGACTTGTTCTTGAAGAGTTAGCCATGCAGAAATCGCGAGTGGTCGTCGACAAAGATGAGTAGATACCGAGTATCTCATTTCGAGATCGGCTGCATAGGCCCCACGTACGTGCACATGCTGGCCTGCCTCGCGAGTCGTGAACCATCAGAGAAAGAGTTTCTAGTTTAGGTTGTTTGTATTGTGAGTCGCATCGATCAGCAAAACCTCCGGAAACGTGGCGAACATTCTTCGCATATGACTAGTTTGAAATGAAATACATTTCGCGACATTCTACACATAACAAATTAAATGGCCGTGCTCATCCGTACCATATTGTCAGTGGACACACTGACCGAATTCCCTTTTTCGTTGGCAAACATTTGCAAGTGATGCTTCAGTCGTCCTTCCATTGTCGTATCTCCCTCGGTGATTTTTCGCATTCTGGCCAACAGATTATGCAGATATTTTATGCGGATATGCATGTTCCCCCCTTCTTGCAACACCTTCAGGGTCCACTGCGTCGGCGTTTTTGCGTCTATGAGCATTTTAGTTGTGCTTGGGCGTGAGGGGTGACACGTTGGCGCAATTGTGAGTAGCGTGCACACACGTCAGGAGAAACTACGTGGTTGTGTACGCAATTGTGGTCGGTGACGACAACCACGTATTGACCACGCTCGATTGACTTCACGTCCACGTTGATCTGGCACGAGGACGTGAATAGTCGATGGCGTCTGCAAACTGCTTTTATCGCTGCATGCGGAATCATTGGAATCCCTGTCACTCGCTTCACTCCTCTGATGGGTTTTCATTGTCACAGTCGCGTGCTGATGGGCTTTGGTCGGAACTCTCCTCGCCTTTGTCTTTGCACCCCCGCTGTCTATTCCGAAGCACCTGGGCAATCTGTGAGTGACTATTGTCATAGTCAGCACGTCGTTGAGATTACACTTACCAATGCTCTCTTTCTGTGCGTTTTTGGACGTGTCCGAGCCATTGTTCTCGCGCCACCGTCGCTCGCTGTTGCTGTCGCATTTCAAATGTCAAGATATGCCCAAAGCAGAGGTTTTGGAGTGTTGGTCAATTCATGTCTACTCATACAGTCACTTGCCCTTTCGCCACCTGGGGATGACGGTGTATCCGGCGCCGTGAAAGGTTTTTGAGGACGCCGAGTGTTGATGCTGGATGCCGTCGTGAGGATGCCCGTTGCTGGCCATGACGTTTGGTTGGGGAGGAGGTTTATGTGCAAGAGAGGAAATGTGCAACTGAGTGTATTTGATGTTTATCTACGCTAGACGTGAGTCGTCGGCGCGCTCGGCACCCTGTGGTGTGGCCTCTATATGTAGGTTCTTGTATGAACATATGTCGCCTAACGTTCTTCTGTCCGCTGCTTGCGTATCGTGGCGACGTGGACGCAATCATTTGCTGCTCGCATTCCATGAGCGTGCTTTGACTACAACGCTCCTTCCCATGATTATGGGCTGGGTCAGCTGAAGCCGAGCTTGGCGGAAGTGCATCATATGGATCCCACGGGTGCGACGTGATCGTGTCAGCTCAGTTGGATTGGATAGTGCGGGCGGTGACGCTGCTCCATTTGTCGGATCGCTGTAGAGAAGACCCTTCTCGCCAATAGCGTTCTCCCACTCACCATTCAGCAAATCAGCGCTTAAGCGAACCATAAAGTCCGGGTAAGGATCTTGTGTACTTCCCGTCTCATCCTGGTGCAGATGTATGCATTGCAGCGTGCAATGTCAATAAGCACCAACGCGAGTTTCTTTTACGTTTTCTTGAACGTGTGGTCATCTGCAACAGAGAATCTAGCTCGAAGCTGGTCAAGACGATCAACTCCCTGCATTGCTTGATTGTAGTTCTTGACCGCAGTGGGCGCTTAAAATTTGGTCCGAGTTTGTCCGACGAGTCGAGTGACTGTGGATATGGTCGATTTGTTGGCATTGAAGACTGTGGTGACGCCAGAGCCATCTGCCCAGGATGTACCGACAATCCTGTGCCTCAGTTTCTCTCCTTGTTGATAGGTTCCCCGCTCGACTTTGTCGTTCTTGCTGAGCATAAACGACTTCAGACCAAACTTGCTGTTTTTACGAATGGCTCTTCTTCCGTAGAGACCGTTGACTCGAAGGGCGTCAAGAAGCTGGCACGAAGTGTAGTAGTTGTCCGTATTGACAAATCGCTTTGATCCAAAGTGTAGCAAGCCAACCTGTTACGCGGCACTCCGCGCACGAGGAAACTCGGCGTCTTCACTTGACGGTGCGTGCCACGCACGCCCAGGTATTGATGGATACCTGCCGGATAACCGACGGATATCAGTTGCTACAACCCTACTGAATACATCATGCAACGTGTCCCACATCCCAATGTGGAGCACCCTGTGTGACGGGCTACCCCGTTACCCCCCACCTAAACTGAGGCCCACGAAACCCAGTCCAGGACATCCCTATTTTATGTGCCGTACACTAGCTAGTGGCAAGACACCTCTCTCGTGTGCGACACGAATCGATTAATGGGTGAATTTTTGCGAATGCTACGCAGGGCGAACAACGCGCCGGTATATGTGCAACATGCCTCCGGGCTGCAAGGCTTCCAGCACGAGCCGCTCACACGATCGACGACTCGGCGCACCACGCCAGCACCAACTACGGGTCCTACATCAAGCAGCGCGGTGCCAACGCCGGTGCACACCAACGCAGCCAGCACCACAGTGGCCAGCACGGCACCAGCGCCCGCGCCAGCACCAACTTCTACGACGACGTCCAACGCGACATCCGCGATTCCTTCGACTCCGTCGACTTCGCGCATTGTTGCATTCGGGGCATCCGAGCCACCAGCACCTTCAGCTTCATCGGTGCCGAGCACCATTACAGTCGTGTCGACCGATAGCGAGCCATCTCGCTCTGTGCTCGTGCAGCCGTCGACCACGACGCCAGCTTCCGCAACAAGCGCTGCTGCAACCAGAAGCCGTGCACCCGCGTCTTCGACGTCTTCCACAGCATCCATCTTACCGTGAAGCTTGACGTCCACATCGTTCATCACGTTACGCGTGCCATTACCTGGATTCAAGCCATGGTCATCTCCAACCATCAGGTTCGTCCAAAACGCGTTTCTCGGCAGCGCGTGCGGGAACTTGTTGCGGTCGATCAGCTTGCGCGAAATCGGGTGCAGGTGGCCACTGAATGGCGGCAGCATGATGTGGCAATAAACAGAGCAGCTGTTTGCTGTCAAACTTGAAATCTGGTATCAACGCATGCCGCGCCGTGACTGCAAGCAGCACGCTGGGTCTGAATTGGATGACCTTGCTGCGCAAAAACGCCGTGACGGAGAACTTAAACTCATCTCCAGCCTGTGTCCTCAACTCTCGTTTCAACAATTCTTGCGTCGCTCGACGAAGCTCCGGTTGCAGCTGAACTCGGTCTCTGCTTTTGATCCGGTCGACCAATCGCTGCGAGACCTTGAAAACTCCAACGACCAAGCCATGGCGGGTCTGATGACGAACAATAGGAACGACCATGCATCTTCCGATGGTTCTGGTACTTCTTATTGTGGAAGTGCTGCCTGTCGACTGACTTATCGCACCAACGCAGGAGCGTGGCGGTGCAGGCTATCGCTTCGTCCGTGTGATGGCGCTCTCTGCTCCTCACCATTTGTTGCTGTCGCTTGACGAGGCATCAGTCATCTCGACAGTATCTCCACCCTCCGTTCCGACTTGACCCCACGCACAGCCACACCAAACGTTGCATCGTACACAGACGAGCTGAAGGCTTCGGTTGCACTGTCCTGGTCGTCTCCACAATCAATACAAACATCTTGTGTTGGGTGTCTGGATTTCGCCGCTGAACAGCACGAGCTTGCCTTCATTTACTGCCAAGTGCTGCGGTGTGTCCAACTTGACGGCCAGTGTGTGTCCGACTCTGTCGACTTGTGAGTCCAGCAGATGTTATTTAACAGATCGTACCTAAGTGGATTGCAACGGTATGTCTAGTGCCGTTTCCAACCATCAGAAAGTGGTGTCAGTGTGTGGTCACACGTGGCTGTGTCGAGGCTTCCCATTGATCATTTCGTACTCTTGGATCCAGCATGCAAGGCACCGGTCATGAGTACTACGTAGCTGAGTGCACCGCCTTCACGCACCGCAACGTTATGCGTGTATGTTGCCAAGGTGACGAGGAACTCGTGATCGAGTTTTGCATGTCAATCGGTCTACAGGCGAGTTCTGCACAATGTCGAAGCTGTGCCTGCCCCATGAAGCTGGCACGTCGGAACACGCTATGGCGGCGCTCACGCAGAGAGTGCGACACCAGCCTGAGCGTTCGTGGCGGCACCATTTCTCTGCATCTCGCCTCCCAATGGGGAAACTGGTGCAACTGCTATTCTACTTTGCCAGTGGAACTGGCGCAAGCAAAACGCGCCAGTTTGTTGGTGTGAGCACGAAAGCAGTGACGGAATGGTTTGATATATACAGGGGCATTTGCAGTAAAGAAATGCTCACAGTGGATATGTCAGTGGGCGGGCCAGGGCACGTCGTCGAAATCGATGAAACGTCCCTGGCCAAGAAGCAGAAATATGCCCGGGGTAAGAAATACCCCGATTTCTGTGTGTTCGGTGCTTTTGACCGAGTCACCAAGAAATGGGTTGCTGCAATCACTTTTGACGATCGCAGCAAGCCCACATTGACACTTAAAATAGCGGAAATGATTAAACCGAGGTACGGCAGTGTGGGAGTGTTGTGATGGGAATGTGAACAGACAATTGACGTTGATTGTATTATAGAACGCATATTATTAGCGACAAGTTCGGTTCGTATGTATCGGCAAACGAGAAACACACGCTAGAAACTAATCCAGCCCCCAAGCACATGGGATTCACGCACACGTGGGTGAATTACTCGAAAAACTTTGTGAATCCCACCGCCGGCGCTCACACCAACGGAATCGAAGGGTGTTGGGAGGCCAAACTCAAGTCGCGCATCAAGGCCATGCGTGGCACCATTACCGCTGAGCAAGTCGCGTCTATTGTCGATGAATGCCTCTAGAGAAGCTGGTTATTCTCTCCAGGGGCATCGGTCGAGCATCTTTTTAAGGGTCTCGTCACTGCCATCACCAGACACAAGCCTACATATACTATGTATTCTCTTTTAAGTGCGATTGTGTTAATTGAAATCTGCCTGCTGGACTGTTAAGTCGACAGAGCCGTGCGTCCTGACGCGATGCCATGACGAGCGCGCACGGCGATGCCCTCTTGGTACACCGAAAAGCTGAAAGCGGTCAGCAGCAGTAGCGAGCCGCTTACCAGCCATACAAGCCCTCCAAGCCCGCGACGCGTCAACGTCTCCCTCGTGCGCTGCATCTTGCCATTACGGTCCAAAGCTGTTCGGATTCATGGTGAAGTATTCAGGAGTTCATCTTTGAGTGAGCTGACATATCCCATATACGAAAGTCAAAGTTTAAACCTAAACGAAAATCTAATCCGATATTCATTTCACCGGTATCACCTGCTGCGTCAATTTGCTCGTACCGGTACCAGTCGGTATCTATATTTGACACGGAGCGTGACCGTTATTATTCTTGGAGCTCAATCAGCGCCGGACAAGCAAGTGCCCGTTTGAGCATCTGTGTGAAGGAAGCGCGCGATCGACGTCGAAGCCACCGCAACCGAGAAGAGAGAGAGAGAAAGAGCGGAAAAGAGTCCAACGAAACATGAGTGGAGTCAAGCCTGCGTACGTGCCGACCGAAGTGCGCGATGCATTCTTCCACAAGCTGCGCGGCCAGGCTGCCAACAAGATGTGCTTCGACTGCAACAAGCGCAACCCGACGTGGGCGACCGTGAGCTACGGCGTGCTTATCTGCCTGGACTGCTCGGGCTATCACCGTCGCTTGGGTGTGCATCTGTCGTTCGTGCGCTCGATTGACATGGACGAGTGGACCGAGGACCAGCTCAAGGTGATGCAGATCGGCGGTAACAACGAAGCCCGCAAGTTCTTCAAGCAATACGGAGCGCACGAGATGACCAGCGTACGTGGCTCTACTGAATGCTGCTGGTCAGGGGGGAAGAGATCTGAGAGGTGATTTTTTGCTTGTAGATTGAGGCCAAGTACAACTCGAAGGGAGCGCAGCTGTACAAGCAGCAACTGGCCAAGAAGGTCAAGACGTCCAACATCCAGATTATACCCGCCGATCAGACTCCTGTATGAATTCTTGCCTGTCACGTAGCAACCTCGAGCAGAACTGATGTTCAGCGTTTGCTATTAGGCTGAAGAAGAAGGCACGGCTGCCGATGAGTGGGAGAACGGATTGGAAGACCTGGTGAAGAATGTGAGCATCGATGCTCCGGCAGGCTCAACCAGTGATGGTCCGACCGCGTGTGGACACTTTCAGCGCACCGCAGCACCTGCGCCGTCCGCTGTGGTTGCGCCACCTGCTCCGGCCGATTCTGGTCTACTCACAGTCGATCGCCCAGTGGTGCTACTTGGCAAAGAAGCCGAAGAATCCGTGGGATCTTCGCGTCTTCAATCGCGACTGAAGGTATGTTCTGCTGATAGATGGTGGGAACCGACATGTTTTCTCATTGTGACCATCGTATCAGAAAACGACGACGACGTCCAAGGCTACTCGTCTGGGAGGAGCTACTCGCCTTGGCGGCGCCACGAAGCTGTCGACGGGCAACGATGATTTTGATTTCGACGATATTCCATTCTCGGTGAGAGATGTCGCCTCGTTGAACGCACGAACAAGCTAGGATGTAATCTAACACTTGTGGTGTTGATGAACAGAACCCACCAGCACCAGTACCAACGGCCAAGGACGAGAAAGTCGATGCAGCCAAGCAGATGGAAGATGATGAAGCTCTTGCACGTGCACTGCAAGAAGCAGAGAAGTATGAACTTGCATTATATGCGAAGTGTCCGTTGATCACTAACTCACTGCGTTCCTTGCTGAAAAATTGCCACAGTGAGCGTCTTCACCAGACCTCCCCACGCTCTACTACCCGGGCACCACCACCACAGGCAGCTCCACTGTCCACTGACACGCTGGACAAGTACAAGAACTCTAAATCCATCTCATCCGACAATTTCTTTGGCTCGGAAGCCGTGAGCGTGGATCGCGAAAAGATCAACCGCTTCCAGGGAGCCTCGTCCATCTCGAGCGACTCGTTCTACAACGGCGGCCGCCCACGCACGTCGTCCGCTGAAGGTGAGCGCAATCTCTGTGTCGTGGTGTTTACCAAGCGCATGTCACTGACGCGGTAACTCCGCATTCTTTAGCGCTGACCGAAGAAGCCGCTTACCAGCTCCAGCAGCTCAAATCCAAAATGTCGACCAAGGCCACTAAGGTACGATCGCATACTCATATTGATTCGACGTCATCTATGCATTGCAGTCGCTCACGTAGTCGTTTGTCTGATGTGGGCAGCTGAAGAACATGACGTCGGGCTTTTTCAGCGACATGCAGACGCGTTACTCGTAGTGGGCCGGGAGCCTTACCACAGCACAAGCCATAAACAAATTCAATGCTTTGTTGCAGCCTCTTTCATAATGGCGCCCACTGCTTTGCGCACAAGCATCCATCAACAATCGCCCATCAACATATCGATGTCATCACTTCCAGATATAATCGAAGGTCTCCATGAGGTCGGTCGCGGGACTTGACAGCAACGATCCAACACGTGGCATGCCGCCCCGTGTCGTTTCAGCTGACGAACCTCTCAGACTTCCACTCCCCGTCTTCTCGAATCTCTCGCCCACGCGACTCTCTATCCATCCCCGCCTCTGCAATCCTATACCCCGATGTCATTGATCGTGTTGAACCGAGTCATCGGATTCCAGCGCGCTTAAATCATATACAAACTCCAAGTCATAGCCATTTAAGCGCGGTGGGTTGTGGTGTGGCACTGGTGTGGTGGGGCCGTTGCGATCATGCACCTCCGATCACATTCTGGAAGCACCAGCCCATCAATCGACCACCATGCTCGGCTTCGGACGTTGGATGCTGCTCGCTGTGGCGGCGCTTGCGCTCACCACCTCGGTGACTGCTGCCGCGGATGAGAAGGAATGCGAAGGTGCGTGCGCGTGCCGCTGCTTTGATGTCGAATGGAGGAGACGCCAGGTGGACTGAGTCACCGTCGTGGTTGCAGTGTGCGTGAAGGTGCTGGACGATGTCAAGGCCACGTACGCCAAGCTGGCGGAAGAAAAGAAGAGCAAGAAGCTGTCGGTGGCCGAGACTGCTATCGAGAAGTACTGCGGCGGCAAGAAGCTCGCGCAGAAGGACCAGAAGTTGGTGTGTACATACTGGTTACCTCACGCTGGTGCTGTGCGCGGAACTTACCCATTCTCTGTGTATTTGCGTTGTGTGTATTAGTGCTACTTTCTCATCCCAATGAAGAAGGATGCCGCGCGTCAGATCTCGTTCAACAAGGAATCGAACAAGATCTGTCAGTCGCTGAGCAAGAAAAACCCAGACTTCTGCTCGCTGCGATACCGTGAGTGCATGATCTTATTGCTGTCATGGGATGAACATGGTGCTGTTGCTGACATACTTGTCGTTATGATGGTGCTTTGTCGTCGCTCCAGCCGTGAAGACGGACGCGACCACAGACTACTCGAAGATGCGCGTGAAGCAGCTCAAGCAGATCCTGAGCGAGCGTGGCGTCGAGTGCGTCGGCTGCGCCGAAAAGGCCGACTTCGTCAGGAAGCTCAAGGAGACGGCGTCGCTCCACACCGAGCTCTAAGCTCTCGGTGGCTCGATCCACGTAGATTACGCGTTAATAGCAACAACAACCTCAACAACCCAACTCATTCGAGAAATGCGTTTGACTCGCATACATGTTGAGCTGTTGATGCAGCAATTAGCAATGGCGACGCTTTGTGGCACACAAACACACCGAGAACTGGCAGGATGGCAATATTTGAACGAATATCTGAATTGGCTCATTCAAAATACAGTTAAAACTAAAATGCTAATGGACACACAGGAAACTTCGGGAGCAGAGCAACGAAAACCAAGCGACGCAGCCACCACGTTCGCGCACACGGCAATCACATCGTGCCATGCCGCAACAGTAGATCCTGCGGGTTCCTACGCTCACGTGCGATCATGATGATCGTGATCGCCGCACGGAGGGAACCCGCCGAGCGAGACTTGCACCATCGTCTTTGCTGTTGCTTTCTATGTGAAGGGCAGACGCCAGCGAGTGCGCGCTTACAGGCCCAGCTGCGCCGTACGCAGGATCTGCACGACCGACGACCCCACAACCACGAACAGGAAGAAGCCCATGAGCCATGGACCAAGCGAGTACCCAGATTCCTTCTGCACACAGGTTCACACACACGCATAGGTCAGTCTTGCATGCAATTGCCAGAGGCTGCTAAGAGGACGCACCTTGTCCGTCTGGGTCACAAGACCACGCTTGGTGATGTTGTTCAGGTGCTTTTGCGAGCGGAGGCGCATCTTTGCTGGGGCGGCCATGGTCACCGCTGCTTTCCTTGGAGCTTCGCGTGCTGTGGCTGCTAATTCCCGAATGCTGCATCCGACACGACTCCCATGACGATGAGCGACAGGGAATCCGCCATGTGATTGGACAAAATCAGTTTTGGCCAACCACACGCGGGCATTTTCACGACACGTGGCGTGATCTTTCCAAAAATGGGGGTACATGGTACCAATACCGATTGATGGAAAGTATTAATATCGGTACTCTGGAACACTACAGGTGTCTCGAAAGTGACCGCCAAGTTGGAGGTCGCCTAGTGCGTGGTTGTGAGTCAGGTATGGCGACACCGCTATGAGCATGGTCATCAATAACAATGGAAGGCGGCCGTTTTTGGTAGAAGCTTTTCGATTGTTTTGTTGTTATGTTGTATTTGCCTGGGCCGTAAGTGGCGACTGGCAACACACCTGCAAGGTGGAGATGGTGGCATCCTCACGTGTGCTGCACTGCAAGTGCACGTCAAGAACCTCATCGATCGACGTTGTAGACAATTACGACGCAATGAGCGTGGCACCGATGGACTATGGGATTGGGCATTGGAACGAAATGATCTCGATTGCATTTTAAATCACAAAGCTAAACGGCTATTCCGAAAGTAGATACATCATCATGACCCACGCGCCAAGCTAGCCAGGTTCCGCTTGATCTGATCACACCATTTAACGCAGTGGTCTGAGCAAACGGCCAGGCAGGATCGTGGGCCGCCACAGCGACTTGGTCTAGTGCTGACGCGCCGAGATCTCACTCGCCAACTTGTTCTCCAACAGCATGTGGTTCTCCGCTGGCAAACCCACGCACGCGCGGAACAAGTTCACGATGCACTCGCGCTGCGCAAACAACGCGTTCAGCACTGGCGTGCCGCGTGGCACCAACGGTGCCTTCAGCATGTAGCTCAGCAGCGACAGCACCGAGTGCAGACGCTCAAAGTCGGCAGCGCCTTCCTTCTTGAACGAGATGCGCTCCGCCAACTCGCAAATGATGATCAGATCCAAGATCAGTGGCGTCGCCAACAACGAGTCCTCGCACGTGTTGTGCATCGAGATCGTGTTGGTGCCGTTCATGAAGATCTTGGACGTGTACTCGTCCAGCGCGCGCTTGCTGTCGCCCACGAATGGCACGTACTTGATCACCACCACGTGGTCTGGGTGCTCGCCTTCCTTGTACAGCAGCTTGTTCGAGTCCACCATGTCGTCCACGACGTTCGACTTGGAGATCTCCTTCGAGCGGAACTGCTGCGGCGCCGACAAGTTCTTGCCGTCATTGTTGCCCAAGTGGTTGTAGCTCACGATCGACACAGGCTTGATGCCGGCCGACACCAAGAAGTCCACCAGCACCGACTTCATCTTGGTCTGGCCCGACTTGAAGTCGTCACCGCCCACGAAGATCTTCTTCTCCTCGGCCAGGTCCAACACACCAGGCACGAACGTGTTCTGTGGGCTGCCGTTGATGTACGAGCAGCCTTCCAAGATCGAGGCAACGGCGAAGACCGTCGATGGCGAGACCTCGTCCTCGCTGGCCTTGATCGACTCCAACAAGTTGGCGGCCGTGTCGTTGACACCCTCAATGATGTCCGAGTAACGCTCGGTGTTGGCCGACCAGAGCACAATGACCTTGTCGACACCGTTGGCGGCCTTGAAGTCACGGATCTGCTGACGGATCTGGTCAAGGTTCTCCTGCTTGGAGCCCTTCAACAAGTTGTCGGCACGGTCGGCCTGGTTGGCGGCAATGAAGTCTGGGTAATAGATCGATGGCAGTGGCTTGATCTTCTCCATGTGTGGCGCCAGCTTACGCTGCAGGTCGACGTCCAACACCTGCGCGCGCTTCATGGCCGCCGCCAGGTTGGCCGACGAGATGTCCCAGCCGCCAATGACCAGGTCGTTCGGGTTCACCATTGGCAACAAGTTCGAGAACGGGATGTACACGCCCTCGCCCTGCGCGTTGGTGCCGAGGCGCACCGTCGACGCCTGCGTCACGGAGCCGTAGTAGTTGGGGTGCTGCACGCCTTCCTTGGTTTCCCACGTCAAGCCAAGCTTGTTGGCCAGCACACTGCCCACGAGCGTCGAGCCGTTGTTGCCGCCAATGCCGACGATCATGGCGCCCACCTTGGGCACCTTGCGCTGCGTCTTGAGCGTGTACTTGGTGGACAGCGGCGTGGCCACATTGCCCTCGACGTGCGTGGTGTGGTACGTGTACTGCGTGACGATCTCGTCGTCCGTGTACGTGACGTTGGGGCTGTTGACCTTGACGGCTTCACGCGTGAACTGCGACGCCATGGCTGTAGATGTGGCTGTGGCTCTGTGTCGGTCGCTGGGCTTGAACTCGAACGCGCAAAAGCGAAACTAAGTCGTCGCTGGCCTGGGGGGAAATGAAAGATCGGCGACCTGCGAGACTTGATGACGCACACGTAAACATCGCCTTGCGCAGGGCAATCATTATCGGAGGGTGGGGCCGCTGGATGGCACTCGCACTGTGACACGCTGGCGCGCCACGAGTGACGTCGATGAGCTCTGCATGCGAATGGCGCCAGCATCCGCAGCCCGCCCGCTGTGTGTTTCGTCCAAGTTGTGCTGTGCTGTATTGCTTGGTGATCACTTTTTTTTTTCTCTCTCTCTCTCTTGCTGTGTTTTCTCTCTCGGTCTCTCTATCGTCTTTGGAGGGCGTCAGTGTCAACAGATGGAGGGAGCACTCACTGAGGTCTGGTTGTTGATGGTGCAGCTTGATGATGGCATTGACTGTGCGTCCATCTTGCTGAGCCTTCTCCTCGACAACCCCGCGATCGATCAGTCCAGCACGCGTGTCGGAAGCGTAATCGCCAGGCGCATCAAGTTTTGGAGGATGCCACCACCATGCGCACAGACCCAGACTGCCAAGATGCATTTGCATCATGATCGCTATGATGGCTCATGCGAAGACGCTTGCAATTCACGTGTCCAATTGCGTTGCGCATGGATGCATGGGTGCATGTGAGCAGACAACAGAATGCCATGAACATTCGCTCCACTCTAGAATGTTCCAAAGCTCCTGCCACCCCTAAATACTGGCACTTCAACCACGCAATAGTGACTGACCGTGGAGGAGTACAGTAGCGGTACCCTGTACCGCTCTGAACTCTTGCATACCGGTACCTGCTACCGGTTGACCATGTGGTCACCAGAACGCAAGGGCAGGTCGGAATAAACCTCAAAACCTCGCTTCCTCGGCGTCTTTGCTGCCCCCTCCCTTTCTTTATTTTAGGAGCAAAGGCACGAAATTTGGAGCCTCGGCCCTGAATCGAAGCCCGGACGCCAGGCCAAGCAGAACGCAAGAGCTCCACGCCCAGACACGGACGCAGCCGACGCAGACGCAGACGCAGCACGCCTTCATCTTCATCTTCTCTCTGGTGGGAAGAAGAACTACAGATACAAAGCCACTTGCTACAGCCGTCGCTTGATCCATCCATCCATCCACCATGGCATACCCAGCGCCCCTGGTGTCGGGCACCATCACGTACATCGTCCTGACGCTCTTGGCCATGATCGCCGGCATCATCCTGGGCGCCACCAACCGAATGACCAAGGAGAATGCCTCGTACGTCGCTGGTATGGATGGGGGGAGAAGCTCCCACAGAGTCATCTCACGTCGCGGTGTTTGATTGTTGTGGCTGCAGGGTGTTCACGTTGTTGTCGTTCATGACTGGCTTCTGCCTGTGGATGTTCTGGTACGTACACGATGAGCAATCGGGCGTGGTCTGCCAACGCCGATGACAAGCAGATGCTGACGGGGCCGGTGCGGTTGTTCGTGTGCTTTTCTTGCGACAGGGCATGCTGCTGGTTACACCAATGGCACATTTTGATCGTCCCAGCATATGCGCATGAATAGAAACAAGTCGCGGAGAAGGAACGAAGCTCTCGGCGGCGTGCGTATGCCGGGTGTTTGCAGCCTTCGTCCCGTTGCTGGAAATGGTTTTATTTTATCACCTTCGAGTCATTTGCGTCCGCCTATCGCCTCATTTCTCGTGCGTGTCTCGCTCTATTCCTTGCTTCCTTCCTTCCATCATGCACCTCTCCCTCTCCCGCCCCAGATCGATCCATTCGCTTCACATCACTGATGTACACGGCGCTCTGCTCGAACGTGATGGCAAAGCAATTCCGGTATTGTGGCATTTTCGGTTCTACTTTCTAAAGCCCCTAAAAATGACGATAAATGACTGTGCGCAACCAACTCCACCGCTCGACGCTAACAGCGTATGTATCAAGGCATGGATGGCGTCGGTGCTATCTCTCCTCGCTCGCTGATGTTGACTCATGGCTGATTGAAGTCGAACACGGCGCCTGGCTGGTTGCCATTGCCCTCCAGGCCAAACTGGAAGTTTTTGGCGTCGTATGACACGTCCGGCTCCAGGGCGTAGTCTTCATCATCGTCACCTTCAAAGTAATCCTGGATGATCTTCATTGCCTTCGCATAAATGTCTGAACAACACATCACATCACACAATACGATCACGTCAGTCACGGTATCCACATGGACACGAACGGCGCGTGTTTCTACCTTCTTCCTCGTGGAACTGCAAGTTCTGGATGAGCTCGATACCGTCCGCTTCTTCGACGTAGGTGGCCATTTGGTTCTCGCCAGAGTAGTTGCTGTCTACTTCACCCACACGCAGAATTTGGTCAAGCGCATCGAGGCAGACGTGGATGATTCGCGAGTCCTGGCAGTCCAACAGCTTCACCAGCGGTGGAATGCAGCCCTGCTGGACCAGGAACTTGACTTGGTCTGGCGATCCACCGTTGGTCGCGTTCGAGATGGCCCACGCGGCTTCCTTCTTGACGTCGAATTCACCCGTGAGCAGCTGATGCAGTAGCAATGGCACGATGTTGGCGTCAAGCACTTCCTGGATCTGCGACTGCGTGCCGGCAGTGATGTTGGAGATCGTCCAGCACGTCTCCTTGCGAATGAGCTTCTTCTGGTGCTTGAGCAGGGGCAGCAGTCGAGGTAGCGCGCCGAGGTCGAGGATGGTTTGTGTCTGGTGCTCGTCGCCGGTCACAATGTTGCCGACCGAGCGCAGCGCAGGCGTCTGCACTGCCGTGAGTGAGTGGCCCAGCAGCTCAACCAGTTGTCTGCACACACCAGCTTCGATCACAGCCTGGATGCGTTCGTTGGGGCCTTCCGACAAGTACGAGAGCGTCCAGCAGGCGTCCGTGACGACTTCCTCGTCTGGCGAGTAGATGAGGTGAGGAAGCAAGTTGAGCGCTGGCTGCACGAGGTGGAAATCTGGCTTGGGCTTGCCACGACAGAAGTTGGAGAGCGTCCACGTAGCGTTGCGGAGGATGCTGATGTTGCCCGTGCGGTTGCGCAGCACCATGATGAGCATCGTCATGGCACCCGAGTTGAGCACGAAATCGCGGCATTCGGGCGAGTCGCCCGAGATATTACCCAGCGCCCACACAGCCTGCTCGCACACATTATCATGTGGCGAGAGCATGAGCTGGCACAGCGTTGGCACAGCGTTGTGGCGGATCAGTTCTTCCGTGTGCTGCGTCGTGCCCGACGCGATGTTGGTGAGCGCCCAGGCGGCTTCGAACTGAAGGTTTGGCGCTTCTTGGCGCTTGAGGAAGTCCACGAGGATAGGCACGACGCCCAAGTTGATGACATCCTGGATTGGCGGGTTCTCGGCTGCATTTCAAACACTACGTCAGTAGGAAGATCAATATCGGGATACATCATCCAGACGCCACTCACCAAGCGACAACAAGCGACGCAGCAGCTGCGTGGCTTCGGTCTGCTGATCCGTGTCGAGCGACTGGATCATAGCAGCGATCTTGGGCAAGTCCGCCACCTACACATCATCACCCAAACATCATCAGCACACCTTGCGTCGCGTCGCAACGCCATCGCATGAAGAGGACGACAACGCACTGTGACGGTGGATCCGGAGGTCTCGCTCACGTCGGCCATGCTCACGCCATCTTCCACGTTCTATCCAGCCGCAGCATGATCAAAAACACACAGCGCATCCGTGAGACCACTCAATCAGCCCATGCGTATACATACATGCACCATTGCATCACAAGCGAAGTAGTTCACTCACAGACTGCACCATGCGTCGGCGCTGGTTGAGGCGGTCGTCTTTGATGGACTTGCGGATCTGGATGGCCGTGTCTTCGCGGCGCCGCCGCGTGGCGTCCGTGTCGATGCCCTTCTTGAAGGAGCGCTGGCGGTCATTGGCGCGCGAGCTCATGGTGCTGGCTCCGACGTCGACGGAAAGAACAGGCCGAAGGCAGGGGAAGAATGGATGGCAAGTGGCTGTGACGCACCAAGACAAGACAGAGCGAAGACGCTGGCTGCTGTTCGGTTCTACGCGCGGGCGTTGGCGTGGGCGTGGGCAACTTGGAATGACAGCGTCGGCAGTGACGGATGCGCTGGAGCACTGCTGTTGTTGCCTTTGATGACTCGCAAGTGACCATCAAATTCCGCGCCGACGGCCGTTCTTATAACAGAGAAGGGTTATTTAACAGATACAGTTGGTGGCGAAACGCGCCGCGGTGCGAGGTTCAGGGTTGGGAGGGGGGATGGCTGCTTCGAGAACGTGTGCGCACACGTCACACATGGCGGCGGAACACTCGCCGCAACGCGTGTGCTCCATGCCACTCCAGCACCAACCAACGCCAGATGGTGGAAAGACTGTGGACTGATGTCTGGTGTCTGTGTGTGGAGTTCCTCCACCAGTCGAACAACCTCCTGGTCACCATGCGTCCATTGGAAACGCCTTCGGATGCTCCAAGCAATGCTCTATCATGACACAGTCGTTTATTCCGTTGTGCGTTGCCGGAAGTCACAACACATGGAAACAACAGACCAGCGCAATTTGCACTCGCTGTCGTCGTTGTCGACGTACGCACGCAAACCTGATAGTTTTTGCATGGTTCGTGCTACCAGACATCAATTGAGCTCCATACAGTGCCCGCCAGAAGGTTAAGACAGGTTGCGATTCGAAAACAGAACGACAAGACCGACACCAGACGACAGAACAACACACAACAAACATGTATCCACTGTACCCGGTATTGGCGGTCACGAGCTTGAGCGTGTCTCGAAGAGACACCATCAATAATTATGGTGGCGATCATCATGATGATGATGGCGCGACGCCGACGTCCGTGCTGGTCGTGGCGCTGCATGTTGCTGTGGCTATGGCTGAGCGTGCTGCTGACGCGCCACACCAGTCATGCGATCATTTCCGGCGCCTCCGTCACACCAGCCTCCCTCAATGCCGGTGCAACCGGGACCGTGGACGTGGCGTTCACCACAGGCACGACTGTGCCGATCGGTGGCGCCGTCATCGTCATCTTCCCTCCGCCGTTTGTGGTCGCGACCACGGCCCTTACCAACATCGTGGGCATGGACACTGCCAACACCATAGCCGTGCAGTCGTCCACCAACACGATCACGATCGCGGTCGTGAACACGGCCATCGCACCCGGGACGATCTCGTTCACCGTCAACGCCATCTCCAATCCAGGTAGGTGCCAGTATTCATGACTAGGCTAGGCTAGCTCTGGTTGCCTGACTGTGTTGCTATGTATTTTCACTGGGCAGGCGCCGGTGTGACGGCCAAGTTCACGGTCCGCACGCTTGATACGCAGACCAACATCCTCGAGTCCACGTCCAACGTCGCCGGCGTCACGATCGTGTCGACGACATTATCGACCGCTACGCTCACGTTCTCGACGCTCAACGCCGGCGCACTCGTCACGTGCACGCTGGCGTTCACGACGGACGTGACGCTGCGAGCGGGCGCCACCATCGAACTCGTGTTCCCCACTCTACCAAGCAGCAAGTTCATCGTCGCCGGTGCCCGCGTCACCAACGTCGTCAACGTTGACCCGCTGTCGACGCAGGTCATGGTGGCCGGGATGTCGATCCAGTTGGTGCTGGTAGGCGCGTCCATCCCTGCAGGCACGGCCGTGAGCGTCACGTTCGGCAACATCTACAGCCCAGCGGCGCAGACCACAGGCACCTTCACGGCCCGCACGCGGCATTCGTCCACCAACATCTTTCAAGCCAACCTCGCACTGCCTGGTGTGACGACCTTGGGCTCTGCAATAGCTAACACGGCGACCGTCACGCCCACGGCCTACATCGCGGGCATGACGGCTACGTACACGATCTCGTTCGACACGATCTGCTATCTGCCGACTGGCACGATTATCACCGTCACGTTCCCAGCTCGCTTCAACCTCGCGACCGCGACCATGGGCAGCATCCTCAACATGATGACGGGCAACGCTGTGTTCGCTTTCCAAAGCGCGACGACAATGGTGCTGACGCTTGGTGCCGGTCCGACACTACCGGGCAGCAACCGGGGCTTCACTCTGACCAACGTCGTCAATCCAGGCACGTCGTGCAACCAGTACATCTACGAGTATTGCTCGACGACGTGGGAGACGTACTCGGTCCAGATCACCGACGCTGCCGGCAACCTGTACCAGAGCGGCACGATGCCAGGGACGCCGATCTTGAAGGCACCGATGAGCTGGGGTCGTGTCCGTCCAGCGTCGGCGCTGCCATTGACGGTCACGTCGATCACGATGCAGTTCAACACGCAGATGACGGTGCCCCTGGGCGGTGCTGTGGAGCTAGTGCTACCGTCTAGCTATGCTATCCCGGGCGTCGTCACTCCCAGTGGGCTTGTGGGCATCCCCATCGCCAGCACCGTCGTGACCGTCACGGGTTTGCAGATCGCGCTGACGATCGCGGGGGCAGCCGTCGCACCGACTACGGGTCTGGTCGTCACGTTCAGCAGCGTCACGACGCCGTCCATCCTCGACACAGGCTTTTACACGATCCGGACTCGCGACGCCCTGGGCAACATCATCGAAGAGATCACGACGATCATTGGAGAAGGCTGCCTGTACTTGAAAGACTGCAGCGGCCACGGCGCGTGCACGTTGCTATCTCAGCGCTGCGTTTGCAGTCCTGGCTGGGGCGCTGCCTCCGACATTGCCGACTATAAATCGCCCATTTGCGACATGCGTGCGTCTGGATCTGGTGACTCCTCTCCGTTGATGCGCTTCTGTGTCTGACTTAGTTGTGGTTTTGTGCTGCATGTACAGGAACGTGTCCTGCGGGTCGAGTGTGGAACGCAATCCCAACGAGCGCATCCGATGGCCATTCCCAGCTCAAGGAGTGCTCGGGCATGGGTGTCTGCGACCGCAGCACAGGCCAGTGCACGTGTGTCGAAGGCTTTGGTGGCGCCGCCTGCGATCGCAGTAAGGATTCTCTGCTCGACGATGATAGAGACCATCTGACGCTATCTGTCTTGCTGTACGTGCTAGTGCTGTGCCCCAACAAGTGTTCCAAGCGTGGTCGGTGCGTGAGTATGAGAGAGATGGCGACCATCTACGGCGCGTTGCCGCTCTCTTCAGTCACAACCTATACAGAGACGTCGGTATGCCTGTTATGCCTCCCATGCCCCCAGTTGTATGCTAACGCGTTAGATATATGATCAGACCGCACTATGGGATGCCGATCGCATCTTTGGGTGCGTCTGTGACTCGGCGTGGGCCGTTGGGTTCGGTAGCGGCGAGCTCCAGGCCACCGAGTACTTCGGAGCAGACTGTTCGCGACGCCATTGCCCGACCGGCAATGATCCAGACACAGATGCGGACGAAACCAATTGCCAGGGCGTTGTCGCCGACGGCGGGTTTGCCACGGGAGCGGCAGGCAACCTCTGTCTCGTCGAGTGCTCGAACCGCGGTCTCTGCTCGCACAAGACTGGGCTCTGCAAGTGCTTTGCTGGCTACTCCGGCTACGCCTGCCAGATCAAGACACCGCTCACGAAATGAAAGACAGCGAGTAATCAACACTATAGCAAACGCTCCAGTTGGTTTATGCTTCCTCTTCTTCGTCCGAGAATGACATGCGATCTGCTGCACCGGCAGCTTCGTTGTGTTTCACCGCCGCTGCTTCATCCTGGGGTTTCGATCCGAGTTTGCTTTTGATACTGCTGCTGCCTGTTCGCTCCTGCTGCTGTCGTCGGCGTGCTTGAGTGCCGTCTTCGTCGCTTTCACTTTGACTCGTGCTTTTCGCCTCACTCAGTGGCCGAGGCTTCTCCTCGCGTTCACTGCTGACGCGTTCGTGCTCTGATCGGGTCACAACTTTGCTGTCTCCGTCGGATTCGTGGCGAGAAGACGTCCTGCTGTCAGCCTTGACGCTGCCACCGCGTGGCTTCTTCTGTCGGAACTGATCGTTGGTCGGGGATTTTGTGCTCGAGAGAACAACACTGGAGTAGTCGTTTTTCTGGGCGCTTTGCAGTGGTGCTGGCCTGCTGTTAGTTCGCGACGCCGTCCGACTGTCTGCGCCAGGTTTCTCAGCAACCACATGTAATGCTGTCTTGTGTGTTGGCGTCTCGTCCTTGGCTGGTTCACGTGTTGTCGGATCGTCGCTAGCTGTCGGAAGGTCGGAACTGTGCGTGTGTAGCACCGTGGTGCTCGAGCGTCGGAGCAGACCAACATCCTTGACCTTCCACTGGAGCGAAACACGTGGCGACGACGTTCCCGAGAGCGCCGAGAGGGACGAACTGACGGATGCGGTCGGGGATAGCGATGTGGCCACCGATAGCTTCCGTACTAGCTCCCACTTGAGCGCCTTCATTTTGTCCTCACTCACGCGCGCCAACTCGGTGGCTTTTTCAGCTTCGAGCTGGGCTTGTGCGGCCTGATCACGAAGCCACACACAAACACGTCCGTCAAAGCTGTTCTAACCCAGCGTCAGACACGATAGTACTTGATGGACTTACCATTCCCTGCAGCACATTAAGCTTGTACTCAAGAAGCCGCTTCTCAGCCTTGAGGGCCTCGACCTCCTCGGCATGTTTGGCTTGTGCCTTCTCGGCCTCCTCTTTGACCGCCTTGAGCTCTTTCTTGAGTGCGCTTGCGCCACAGCCCATCACTGCGCGCTAGTCCAGAGCTGACAGCCGCCGCTGCGTGACTTCGCCCGCATGAGAGCGCTGCATCACACAACGCAGCGCGCGAGCTTGCTTCGTCTAGTGCCTTTTTTAAACCTGGTCGAGGGCCAGGGCCGGCCGGGTGCTCGTCGCTGACAATCCAAAGCAATGGATTCGCCTGGCTGAATGACCACTGCGTTCGGTAATGGGATAGCGAAGTGGCGATTACGATGATTACGACGCACCAGCACTCTTTACCCACCTGGGCAACGCCCGCCTGATGATTCCATACATACCAATGCAGCAATTTCGTGCATACTTTTCGGGCAGATACAGCACCAGCACTGCAGTGCGTCGATCGATTGAGTCGCTTGACACGATTTCGGACTCTGCATTTTTGTTGTCGTGGTCGATTACATACGTCCTTATGGATAACGTATCTAGCCGCTAGGAATTGAGGAATCCTGCATACCATGAAAAAGACGGAGCACGTGAGTCTACAAAACTTTCGTGATCGTGGGTGAGCTGCACACTCTTCGCTGGCTGGTTCTGGCCTGTACGGTGGAAGAGACTTGGCGCGCCGCACATTGCGGTCACGTTCTATCGACTATCTTGAACGAGCTTGTCTGGAGACGCACGAGGGACCCAGTCTCGGCGTCGCTGCCTTGTTGACGGGCGTCACACCGTCGGCGTTGTTGCACCTGGAGGGTCACGAGTTTTCCGTGTGCAGATTGTGACGATGAGGGCCCCTCTCCTCATCGTCGTGACTTGGTTGCCTGGATGACGGGCGTCACACCGTCAGGCAGTTTAGCGCGCGGAGCCCCACGACGGCTCTGCGCGCTGTGGTTGACCGCGAGGGCTCTCAATCCCCGCTGTCAGCTGCGTTGACTTGTTCGCCTTGATGGCGGGTGTCACCCCCCGCCGGTTTTGCGTAAGGAGGGTCACGACTTATCTTCACGCAGCTTGTGGCGAACGAGGGGCCCAATTCTGGTCGTCGTGACTTCTTCACCAAGATGACGGGCGTCACTCCGTCGGCGGATTGGTGCGTCAAGGTTCATCACGTCTCGACGCACCGGTGGCAACGCACGAGGGGCCCAGTCCTCGTCCGTCTGGTGTTGCGGCGCGTGCCGACACCGGTCGCTGCACACACAGGTGCAGCAGCTTCTCAAGCTTCGTCTTCACCACCATCCGCCAGCCACGTCACGCACGGTGGTGCTCAGCTCGCCTGCGGGGACTCCCCTGAGCACCAACCGTTTGCAACGAATGGCTGGTGTGGACGCCGCAGGGCGGCCCGGCTGTGCTTTCGAGGCGTGTGCTGGGCTGGAGTGTTTGTCGCTTGTGCCCTTGGGGGCGAATTTGGGAGTAACGATTTCGGACTCGTATCGTGTGCCATTTACGCACGAGCAACGCAATGGCACCAACTCATTTCTTCGTTTGCTCCCCTCTTGCTCGGTTTCGCACGGCAACAGCTTCGTAAAGCGACTTCCTCCGCTTTCAGCATTGGCCTAGATCACCACACATCATCTGTGCACGGATTATGAAGTGCGAAATACGTTCGTTTAAAGTCATCGTCGACACTAACGTTCTTCTTGCGTGGTCGTCGATAACCCACGCAGACCGATGTCGACGTCGTGAGGGGGGGGGGGGGGGGGGGGGGGGTGGGGGGGGGGGGGGGGGGGGGGGGGGGGGCAGTGATTGATGTAGTGCTTTAAAATGTTTTCTATACCTTTGAGGGCTAGGGAGCTAGGAATCTGAACTTGGCAAACTGCGGGAGCGGAGTTAGCCACACAGCTATCGCGAACCAGAAACGATCGCTCTTGTCATCAGCTCGGGACGCACAGGAAGGGGAGCCTGTGACTGCAGCACCTAACAAGAAGCTGCGCCGGGCGTTAAGCCAGCATCCAACCTGAGCAGCTACCTTTGCTGTCGAGTCGATACAACCACCGCGTTGGTATTGTTCTCCCGCGGTGGCAGCCGAAAACGTTCGTGTCGACACATGTGCTGATCCGCCGGGCGTATCCAGCCTTGGCCAGCATCCACGACCGCTCCGCATGTAGCAATCGAAGCAAACTCAAGAGTGAATTACTGGAAGTGATCTCATGCATGTCTATCTACTGCTATGCTACTGACTAATCGTCTGATGGATGGTTGCGAGCTCGTCTTGGAATGGATGGTGATGGAGGATGTGTGTCGTGACGTGTCGTTGATGGCTGGTTTGTAGGATGTATGTTAATTTTATACAGCATGTCGCTGCTAACTGTATCTACGTGCATTGCACTCTCCCCCGACAGAGCGAAGCTTGTAAACGTAGAAGCTAGTTGCAATAGCGATGGTTGGGCTTCTTCGATCTGGTCGAAGTCGAGGTCGATGCTGGACCGACGGCGGTGTATTGACGCTCGGATGCTTCGCATTGGCGAAGTTCTGCGATCAAACTCTTTCAATGGCTAACATGCTTGATGTTCTTTTCGAGTTCCCACATATTTTCGTGATCCGGCAAGCCGAACCACTTGCCAAGTACTCGGGCTTGCGGTTGAAGATACGTTCGCCAACTAGAGCTTCAATGATGTGCAACTTTTCGCCAGACTGATGGAAGACAACAGGACTTGACTTTGGAATCGCTCTTCCTTCGAAGCGATCAGGATTACTGCTGTAAGCTCGGAGTTAGTCAACGTTAAAGTTCTTGGAAAGATGCTTCATGTTGTTAGGTAAATTGAGCGTTGCAACGTTGTTGCGAAGTCTCGTGATACGGAATGGACCGATAAAGCGCGGAATAAGCTTGCGGGAGCGGACACTAGCATCTGCGGTCGCGTGACTGATGTTTAAGTCAGCCGTTAACAGCAAAACCAGATCGTCAACTTTGAAGGATACTTTCCGGCGCTTCTGATCGTAGTAGCGTTTCTGACGTTCTTGAGCATCATGCGAATTCTTGCGTGCGTTCTCAATGGTTGTTTGTCTGCGTTCGACAAAGCGAGAAGCATGCTCAACATTTGACCGAGTCGTTGCGGCACTTCCATCTTCGTTCGATGGCGTGACTGGATTACGAGGCTGCCTGCCTGTGTCAATGAAGAAAGACGACATCTTGGAAGAAGTCGAGACGAGCGTTGCATGTGCATACTCAATCATCGGCAAGTGCTCATTCCAGTCTTTGCCGTGGTACGAGATCGAGCAGCGCAGCGAGTCTTCCAAGGTTCGGTTCTGCCTTTCAGTTTGGCCATCTGCTTGCGCACGATGTGCCGTTGTCATCGCGGAGCGAATCTTCATGAGCTCCAACTGAGCAGTCCAAACCTTTGACGTGAATTTCGGATCGCGGTCGGAGAGAATCGTAGACGGAATGCCATAATGACGAATGACATGCGCAAAGAACAACTTAGCGATATCCTCGGCAGTTGCGTTGGTGTGCGTTGGAATGTACACCGGTCGCTTTGAGAGTTTGTCGACTACCACCATGATCGCATCGTACCCATCGGAAACAGGTAAGTGAGTGATGAAGTCTGTAGAGACAACTTCCCGGCACTCACTTGGAACCGGAATGGGGATCATCTTGCCTTAGCGTGGACCAGTAGATGACTTGTACCTCATGCAAGCTTCACAGCTTTGAACGTAGGCTCGAATGTCTTCGTCCATGGTCGGCCAATAATACCAATTGTTGCGCAGCAAGTTGCGTGCGTCTGACGCCTGGATGTGCAATGATCGCGGAGTCATGCACATTTGAATCACGTCAAGCCGAAGCTTAGGCGTGTCCGGAACACACAAACGTCGTACTTTGTTTGCTGAGTCGATGTACACAAGTCCATCTATCACGTTGAACTCTTCAGAGCGACGTTTTCCAGACCAGATGGCAGAGAATGCTGGATCCACAGCGTATGCAGCTTGAAGAGCTTGCTTTGTCTCGTAATTAAACTCTATCGCACTGATTGTCGTCACTTCAACAAGGTTCGTTTCGCAGTTTCGCATCTGCAGTTGCGACGAACCAAGGGGAGTTTTCGTTGGACTTGGAGTTGACTGGGACAATAGAACTGACTGATCGCGGATCGGCATCTCGGCGAACTTCTCGTGCAATTGCTTGCGAAATTCTGTTGCTTGTTGCACCATGCGGCATTGCTCAACGTCCTTGCAGTTGTCGCAAACATCCAGTTTTGTTATGGAGACTCTAAGCGTCGCACCCTCCTCCCCCGACGAAGTCGGAGCCGGCGGGTGGGAGAGTGCATCAGCGACAACATTAGGCTGACCAGGACGATGATGCAGCGCGAAGCGGAAAGGCGAGAAGAAATCAAGCCAACGAGCAAGTCGAGGCGAGACGCGCTGTCGTCGCAACGTCCATCTTGTTGTGCTTGGCATTGTTCGTGTTCGTGATAGCGCTGTCATCAGCAAACAAATTCGCATCAGTGCCAACTACGACCCAGGTATCGGTGCAAGGCACAGCCGATATAATGTACGACAGCGTTTTTGCACGCGCACATCTTGTTGGGAGACGACATCACCAGCAAACGCCACGAAAATCAAGGGCAACCACTGGAGATGTTCAAGGTTACAAGCGTGACACTGAGAGCCTCGAGATTCAACAGGAAGCACGGTGCAATGGGAGATTGTTCGGCAGCGAGCAAGCTCCAGTCGACCGACGACCGTATTCTCTGATGACGTGGCCTGCGTGAAATCAGAAGCAGCTGCAGAGTACGCTGCGATTGCTTCATAATCACGTCTCCGTAAAAAAGACATGTTGCTTCCACGCGAGTCATCCATATCCATTCTCCATTGGTCTTCGCCAGGCGCCAGTGTTTTGGATTTTGGATTGTTATGGTATCTTCACTTAATTAGACGCTAATGATTAGCTTTCCTGCGACGTCTGACGACACCGAGAAGTAGCAAATTACCTTGTAAGCTACAGCAACCAGACGAAAACAACGGTCACAAACACTGATAAACTTCGCGTCGCAACGTGAGTGATGGGACACTCCATCAGTCAGCAACGTCACGGACGATCGGGCATCGATGGAAGCGTCAGCTGAGGCGCCCCTCATCAAGCACACGAACATGCCGTCCTCGACATCCATCGCATCAGTTGCCAGTCCACGTCAAGCGTTGCCATCGATTGCATCGTTCTTCTGCTGCCCAGTGTGCTGGGGACACACCCACTGGGACAACACGGTGGCTCTCAGTGGATGCGGCCACCGCTTCTGCGTCGTGTGCCTCAAACACGCGTTGACGATGCAGATCAGCGACGGCCTCGTGGACCTCGTGTGTTGCAGCCACGTGGCCACCAGCGGCGCGCCTCGGCGGTGTCGTCGTCCTATCGCAGCCGAAGACGTCCGGCGCGTGCTGACGGCCGAGACGTGGAAGACGTTCCAGCGCTTCCGCTTCTACCGCAACAACCCGAACGCGCGCGCGTGTCCGCACTGTGGCCACGGCCAAGTGGTGGAGAACGGATGGGAGCAGCCGCTGTGCGTGTGCACGCAGTGCAGCAAGACGTTCTGCTTCCTGCACGACGACGCCCACCCAGGGGACGAGTGCGCCACGTACACGAACGCCATGGAAGCCACGGAAGCACCCACACGGGCTCTGCTGGAACGCACGACGAGGCCTTGTCCGCGCTGTTATCACGCCATCGAGAAGAGCGGTACGGTGCCATGGGAGCAAGTGGTCTTGGTCGGGGTGCTGTTGATGGACGGACGGTGTGATGCTTGCTCGCCGTAGGTGGATGCAATCTCATCACGTGCTTCGGTTGTCGAACGCACTTTTGCTGGGAGTGCAGCGCGATTGTTTCGTCCAGTGATCCATGGACGGAAGATTGCTGCCGTCAATTGTCCCCACCGACGCCACGACGACCACCCCGACAACTCGTAAACGCTGAGATCGTCGACGGCCCACGCAGCGTCATGGCAAAGTTTGGTCTTCTCGGGGTCCCGGAGTTCATCGTCGTGTCGATGCTGGCGCTGGTGGTCAACCATTTCTGTCCGTTTGCAAACATACGCGAGCTCTTGAGCTACGTGGGCGCGATGTCGGTGGTGCTCGGTCTCTGCTGTGGCGCCTATCTCGTTTGGGGTCGGACGTGCTGGAAGCATTGATACGAAGCTTTCATGTTGAGCCCACGATGTCGTCCTGGAAGAACGCCACGGACGCGGCTTTTTCACAGCGACGACTGCATCGCTTCGGCACCAAAATCCCCACTACGGGAGAAGAGTCGCGTGACCGACGTTTCACGCGTTATTGTCAGGCGGGGGCGTCACTTTCGCTCGTGCCCAGGAGAGATTCCGCACGAACAACGAAAGAAAATCAGAGAATGGCGCCAGCACCGCTTGCCAGTGTTGCACCACAGCCACCGACGTCCATGACTCCACATGCTGAGTCCTCGCGTGGTGATGAGTGGCAGTGTGGCGGCCACGTTGGAGCCAGGGGTCGCACAGTGTTTGTACGCCAGGCTCGCTTCAAGCGCTTGCTTAGCGTCAGCGTAGATCTGGTGATCAGCATGTACACCGTGTTTGTCTTCTTGACGACTTCGTCGCTTCTCGACCACCCGCTTGTGCGCCAATCCGTGTTCCAGGACGACATCGCCCATGGGTTGTATGACTTCGAGCCGCGAGATCGTGTCGATGAGCTGTTGTTGGCTCAGTTGCACACAGATGCGTACTCCACGTCCAAGTATCTTGGCTATCAGGACCATCGTCATACAGCACCCACTGCCTCTTGGTGCCATCGCATCAACATCGACAAAGGCAACAGCATCCATATCTCGTACGATGGCGACGGAATCTCTCGCCGCTACTTGCGCAAGAACCACGGCAAGTTGCCAGGACATTGCACAGGCTTTACGGTGCCAATGGGCGAAGACTATTCAGCGAATCCGATCTGGGTCGTCAATGATGCTCGTTCAATGTATGGTCAGTCCTACCTGCACTGCGAGGACCCACGCCTGTGGGAGTCTCGAGATCCGACCGATCAGACCCAAAACAACACCGAGTTCCGCTTCCGAGCCACGTACATCATTGCGCAGCAGCATTTCGCGTCGGCACTGATCGCCTTCGAGACTCAAACGTCGTATTGCAAGGCCATCAAGATCAACACGACCGATTTCTGGCGCGTCGAGCCTGCGATTGAGGGAGACACCAAGGCCTATCTGAACGTGCTTTTCACCAACAAATCACGCTTGCTTTCCTATCTTGATGTTGTCGGCCAAATCGTGGTTGCGCTCGTGATTGTCAAGACGTTGCTGACTGCGATTGCGCACGCTGAGATCATCATCCCGACCCAGTCACGTACGTACTACCAGCTTGCGCTGGACTGGGTCAAAGGCGGCAACCCAGCGTACGAGCAGCATCCTCGCATTAACGCAGGTGGCAGCCGCTTCAAGCTCTCCAACGCCTGGCTTGCCAACCCGATCTACATTGTTGCCAGTGGGATGTATGCACTTGGTACGTCAACGGAGTCGCAGATGATTGTCGAGGTGCTCTACTGGCAATACTGTCAGTCGCACGACTCAACTGATATCATCTACGCCGGGATATATGCCACACGCCACGCATGGGTGAGCGTCGCGATCTGGAGCGTCATCCGCAACCTCCTGGGCTTTCCTCGAATTCCGATCCTGCCAAAGTGCGTGCGTGAGCACATCCTCGGTGTTGAGACGTACTGCTCCAGTCGTCTGCTGGTCATTACGTTCCTCATGTCTTCGGCAACAGCTACGCTGACGCGAGGCGTGATATATCTGTTGGATGTCGTCGATCTCACGGACGTGGCCTCGGGCATCCCCAAGGGCTCGTTCTGGCAATCCGAGGTCTTCCAGAGTCTCGCAGTCAACCACGCCTTTGCGCTGCTGTACTCGTACGCTACAGCGACGTGCAATAAGTTGATGTGCCGCAAATTGTGTCCGTCCCATCGACGCAACTCGTTCTTGCGCGCTCTGGACAGCAACCGGCGCTTCTCCGGCTTCGACATGCTCGAGTTCTTGCAGACGGCACAGGCGGACACGATGCACGGCCAAACGATCTTGATCTTGCGACTGAGCGAGTTTTATCAGGCGTACGCGAGCGTCAACGTGCTGGCACCGACGGCTGTCCAGATGGACACGGACGTGGCGTTCGACGACGTTCTCGTGGCGTCGACGCAAGAAAATGGTCGCGTGCTGTGCTTCAGCAAGTCCGGCGTGAAGGTCGAGTCGAAGAGTGCGCTGCATGCGATTCAGCAGTCGATGCAGAACGACAATCCACATCGTTTGATCTGTGTCATGTAGCAGCAGAGAGCGTGGCGGTCACGATGATAAAGCACAACTGGTGAATAGAGATGGACAACAACACTCACATTCGCTTATAAATCAACGTCAAAATAATAGCTTGCTGAATGTGGTGGTGGCAACGAATGATTTGCGATCTGGATCGACGGATAGCGAGCTAATGCAGGAGACCATGCTAGTGGCCTCAGGTTTGTTGCTGCGGGCGTCTAACTCAGCGCACTATAATACATGCGTGACGCGCCGAGCCAACCAAGGTTGCAGCACGTCGAGGCCAGCTCCTTGCCCGTAGCAATGAAGCCGTTCGTGGATGCGTATTCATACCACGACGCGAAGCATTGCTTGGCCACGATTC
The DNA here is from genome assembly GCA_002286825.1 of Lagenidium giganteum. Classification (NCBI taxonomy): domain Eukaryota; phylum Oomycota; class Peronosporomycetes; order Pythiales; family Pythiaceae; genus Lagenidium; species Lagenidium giganteum. Next base: position 62,296 of record NSDO01000210.1, on the reverse strand, counting down.
CGAACTGGCGCGCGCTGATCTTGATCAGCAGCAGCCACAGCTTCATCATCTGCATCAGCAACATACGAATCAGCCCACTCCTGCATCACCACCTGTCATCCAACTGAGCCAAACCCACCTGCACGAAGTTGGACAGCATTTCCATTGTCAGTGATGCATGCTCTGGATAATATTTCTCGACAACAAGCGCAAGGCCGACAATGGACGCCATGGGAATCTGCAGCACTCCACAGACACATCAGCGCCTAACGTTCCTCAATGTCCACTTGCTGTGCGTACGCACCGCCAAACCGATGAATGGCAAGCATGCAGTGGTTGCCGCAGCCGCCAGGTATGGATGTTCAACGGCCTGTTCGCGTGCTTGCTTGAGCCATCCTTCGACGTACGTTCGCAGCGCCGCAGTGTGCTTCTCCTGCTTCCGACGTAGCTGCCGCCGCTTTGTCGCCGTTGCAGCGCTTGTTCCTGTTGCTTCGTCGTCTGCATCGTCGGCCAGTTCTTCGATTGTGATGCGATTGGCACGGTCTGCGCTGGCCTTGGTTCTTTCTTCATCGCCCATCGACACAAACAAAGAGTGACCTGCCTCGAACAGGCGCTGCGCAATGCCAAGCGACAGCTGGGCAGCCAAGTCCAGCTCATCCTGCGAGATCGTGCTCAACGCCGTGTCCATGACCGAGCACATGTTGTCGGCAAACACCATCATCGAGCGCACTTGCTCGTCGTCCTCTTCGGCCGCGTCCACGGGCGCGCCCGCTTCGATCAACTGCTGGTCCGTCATGCGCATGTACTGGCCCAAGGCCGCCAGCTTATCGGGATCGTCCAGGATCTCATGCACGCTTTCGCGTACGCTGCGCAGGCTCTGTTGCATGGCCGTCACGGCCTGCGCCAGCTGCTCCGACACGTCTTCCACTTTCATGTCTTGCACCACCGCGTGCGCTTCCTCGCACGTCTGCGCCAGGAAGTCCATCAATGGCGCCGCTGATCCACCAGGCGTCACTGCCATCCACACCGCCACACAACAGCAAGCGCAAAGTCAACATTCCGCTCAGGAAGGCATCCACAAGGACGGCCTTTCCACCGACCATGGGCCACGCACGCACCTAATGCGTTCGGTGCGTCGTCGCTGCCGGGCAACGACCCGCATTGCTGCAGAATGAGCTCCATGGCCTCTACCTGCGCCTGTTCGAACGCACTGACGCCTGCGTGGTCGTGGCGGCGCATCCTGTCCTGTCGTGTCCGTCAATGGATCAACGCGGCTGGGTCGGTCTGCTGCTGCTGGTTGCTGCTGCTTTGGAGAGCTCTTCGACGGATGATGATGCCGTCGGTCAACTCGACACACACACAATCAACACTTTTTCAGCCAATCACACGCGTTCAACCCAAGCGATGTCCGTTTATTGGCGTAAATTCGGGTGCAACTTGCGACTCGGTGCGCGTCAGCACGTCAAGTCCCACCCAACGCTTGGCTATCTTGTCTCCAAATTTCATATCCATATTGTATCATATATCCATCCCCCCCAGCACCGTTTCTATTTCTAATTCGATTTCTAATATGTTGGGTTTGATATCAAAACGCCCAGGTGGGTACCATGAGGAGGCGTGATGATGCCACCGCAGCGCTCGGGATGGCGCCGCCACGGTCGCTGTTGCTGTGGATTATGGTGCTCTGCACGACCATGCCGCACGTTTGTGCGATCGAGCGCTTCTTCCAGCACCGGTTCCTGTTCGAGTCCGCCAACGGCGAGCCGTCCAACTACACGTACGTGCGTGACCGGTCGACGATCACGAGCGTGGCTAACCTCGTGCGCTGGAACACGTACACGATCATCCCCGAGTTTGGGATGGAAGCGGGCGGTCGCGTGGAGCTGGAGGTCTGGAACATCTCGTACTCGTCGCTGATCAAGAACAACTCGGGCGGCCCACGCAGCTTCGCCAGCACCATCACGCAGAGCAAGAACGGCGCCAAGCGCGTGCCCGTCGTGTTCACGCTGTACAACAACGAGCAGTGGCGCGTCTACTCGGTGCTCCAGCTGCGCGAAATGCCCCTGCGAAGCCCGACCATTCTCTGCCATTACCCGTCGACGCTGCGCCACACGGTGATGCAGCTCCAGCCGAACGAGAAACAGCACGTTGTGTTTGACGTCGAGAAACCTAGTTCGTATACGCTGCAGGTGCAGGTGTGTGGTGAAGGCTCTGCCGTTGTGTCGGTACGTGTTTGTTTGAATGATCGCTCGCTCTCGTCGTGTGTGCGTTTGTGTGGTGGGTTGGATTGACTGGATGGGCTGTGCTGCTGCGGCTGTTGACAGGGCTATGCTCGGATGGTGAACATGGGCTACGACAATCGACTGTCGGAGCACCTACCGGTCGAACAACTTGGACTCATTCCGCTGTACAAGGCTATGATCGTTGCGTATTCGACGTTCACGCTTCTCTGGATTCTTGAATGCTTTCTTCGTCGACGCACGGTGCCGGTGAGTCGGGGGGGGGGGGGGGGGGTTGGGAAAAAGTCGGACGCTAGTCGGATTGAACCACCGACCTGCCGATTGCCAAAAGGGTAATGTGGCTGTCTGGTAGAAAATCAGCTACGCGTTCCAAGTCGCTCTTCACGTCAAGAATATTGACGTCACGCTCAAGGTAAGGCAACACAGCTGTC
>NSDO01000210.1:12886-59631 GCA_002286825.1 Lagenidium giganteum | reverse complement strand
GAATGCTTTCTTCGTCGACGCACGGTGCCGGTGAGGGGGGGGGGGGGGGGGGGGGGGGGGGGGGGGGGACGACGACAACACACGGATGCGATCTAATCATCGTTGTGTGGCTGTCTGGTAGAAAATCAGCTACGCGTTCCAAGTCGCTCTTCACGTCAAGAATATTGACGTCACGCTCAAGGTAAGGCAACACAGCTGTCGACACTGTTGATAGCGTGGCAGACTCAGCGACTGAATTTCGACTTGTGGGTTGGTCCAGTTGTGGTACTACCGCGAGTTGAGTTTGACGGGGCAAGAAAACGAGATGTTCGACACCGCTCAAGACATCGCAGAGAGCGCCACCAGCGCCGCGCTACTGGGCGTGTTGTTATTGGCATATCCTTCCTTCTTCCCCACTGCTGCTGCATGTGCTTTCCGGGTGTTACTTGCGTGGCATCCTTTCATCACAATGCTGCGTTGATTGTTGTTGTTGTTGTTTTTACTGCGCTAGGTTGGTCGCTGACAAGAGATCAGCTCACCCGCCGCGAGCACCGCTTGATCATCGTCGTATTTGGCGTCTACTTTTCCATTGCGCTGATCAAAGCACTGTGCGATTCCGAAGACGATCTCTGCAAGGCTTACCTGCTCACGGAATACGTCATTAAGTCGGTTATGATGCTAGGCGTCATTGTCGCCCTCAACTTCACCATCAGTCAGCTGCGGTTGGCCATCATCGAATCGCGCTGGAACAGCTACGTCACACCGTTGACGTATATGAAGCTCAACCAGTTCCAGTTCGTGCTTCCCTTTTTTTCTTTGATGTTATCGACGTGGTCTGGAGCTATGCTGACGTGGGATTTGCTGCAGGAGCTTCCGAGGCATCTTTCTCATGTATCTCCTCATCCCGACGGCGTTGTTGATCGCCAATGTACGTATGCGTCTGAAAGCGGCAACAACAATTCCAATTGACTGATCTTTGTCCATGCTCCGGCTTCACTGCCTAGTTACTGGTGGTGTCCCCACCCGGGTCGTGGCGCTATGAGTGGGTCAACGAGCTGCTGACGGAATGCTCCACCTTGTTCATCTACGCTAACGTTGGGTTCATCCTGCGTCCACTCGATCCATATATCTACTCACGGGTGCGCAAGCCTGCCATAGTGCCACTGCGTCAGACACCAATGATGCACTAACGGAGAGCACGACGCTGTGTTTGTCAGATCTCGCGAGCAACAGACACAAATGCCAACAGCGCTCGCCCGCCGAGCGAAGCCGAAGCAACGGAAACGACTGAGAATGCAGGCAGCGTGGTAGTGCCCTCGCCTGCCGAGCTGCCGACGCCAGGTGTACCACCTGCGGCAATGCCGACGACAGCTTTGCCTGGGCAAACCTCACCAACACCGAGCGTCGGCGCGTCCCACTCAAGCGAGCAGGTTGATTCCCCACCGCCAGAATCCAACGCAATGTTGTCAACGCCGGCCCCACCGTCACCCCGGCACCGTCCGAATGCTGTTCGAGATGGCGGTGCGCAGTCTGAGCAGCTTGAACGTTAGCTGCATGTTATGCATGGTTTAGTCAGAGAAATCGTTTCTGGTAAACGTCGTGACCTGAACTCAGCAGTCAAGTATGCAACGAGCTGCGTTACAGAGAACATTGACTGCGTCACTAGTAGTGAGTTGAACAATGCTCGATCCCAAATGCTTCCCAGCAAGACCATCTTCAATACCTATTCTGATGCAAGAAGTGCGCCATGCTCCAGCCTCCTGGCGTGAGTGCAAGATCTCCCCATCGCAAGATGTCTGGTGTTGGCCGCTCTTTCACGTACGCGTTGACATCCATTCCCTTCGCCAGCTCCTCAACAAGCCACATCACCACCTCGCAACGCCCATGTGCTGCGGCATGTGGAACCAGATACTCGATATTGAAGTCGCTAAGGCCGCCACTATCGTGTAGTGCCTGGACGACGTCGAGTCGATCACACTCTTTGTGATCTTGGGAGGTTTTGATTGCACGAAACTCGCTCGTTTGATCACAGATTCGGCATCATCCTTCTTACCAGCAACGGTGTGGTCCCGCGCATCGGCAACGCTCTCCAAACCCAGCATCGATGCCCTACAATCAGCTTTTCTCCACGCCAAAAGCTTCTTGTGCACCGCCGCGATAGTCTTTCCACCATCGTGCCTTTGGTTCACCTTTCACAGCAAACGCCGCCGGCGAAACACGAACGTGAATGTGATCAAAGACGCTGGCTTGGCTGCAGAGCGATGCAATTGAAGATGCTCACGTCACGGCAAACATACAAACAAGGCGATGGTCCCCACATGTTGTGGGTATACTAGCGAGCTTCAACTCGTGGGTCACTGCATGGCACGAACGCACTGTGTTCCGGTCGCTATTGCGTCGGCGAGAACCTTCGTAGGCAGGGGCATGCGGGCAGCAAGCTACTAACAAGAGCCCATTCCACGTCTTAAATCCAAGCGATGGACGATGCGGTTTGTGTGTGTGTTTGGGGCTGTTGCCTCTATTGCCCGCCGGGTGCAACATTGATTTGGTTCGCTTTGGATGTGATTTTATGGCGATGGCTGGAGCGGCGGTCAATGGTCACCTGGAGGTTTCCCGATTGTGGCACGACAATGGCAATGGAAGATGCCCAAGCAAGGTTGTCGATGAAGTGCAGTTTATCCCAAGCGACGGCTCTGGATTTTACCTGGTCTCTTGGCCACAATTGTCGATGACCAGTGCATCGAACGGGCACCAGCCTCGACGTTCGTCACATTTGAGTCAATACAAGCAACAAAGCTTATGCTTCATATGCTCACGGGCGATGCCACCATCGTGCTCACCACCACGTCCCAGAGAGATAGCTCGAGAAATCGCGCCACATCCAGGTGACCATTCCTCCTTGCCAGATCCGTGGCGATTTCGAGAGATTTCTCTTGGTCCTGCATAATGAACTCGTAAATGCTGCGAATCCGCCCACTCAGTGATATGTTGGAACAGGGTCGGACTTGACAGCACAGTCACAGCGGCATCACTGTCCATGGTCACAGATCACGGGGAATCCCTGTAAATCGCGATTGCGCGCGGTTTTTGATTGATCGAGACTCGCGCTGCCAGCTCTTTGATCACAGATTCTGTATTCATACGTCTTACAAAACGGGCACACAGCAAACGGCACACCTTAAGCCAGGCGCACCATCACCTTGCCAACGTTCTTGCCGGCAAAGATGTGATCAAGCGCATCGGCAACGCTCTCGAGACCCACGAACTCGACAGGATCGATGCCCGCGTTCAGCTTCTTCTCAGCAATCAACGCCAATAGCTTCTCCATGTGCGCTGCAAGGTGCTTGGCGTGGTTGCGCATGAGGTAAGCACGGACCGAGCCCGACTTGGCAAACAGACGACCAGCAAGTTCTGGCACAGTCATCACCTCCGTCTTCTGACCCTGGTAGCCCGAGATCATACCGAAGAGGATCACTCGGCCGTGAACGGCGAGGTTGTCAACGGCGGCGCGGAACATGGAGCCACCAATGGTCTCGAACACGATGTCCACGCCCTGTGGATACTCGTTCTGGAGCACAGTCGACACGTCTTCCTTCTTGTAGTTGATGACGCGGTCGCAACCGATAGACTTGAGGTACTCGGCCTTGTCATCGGAGCTGGTGGTGCCGATGACGTGGTTACCGGCGAGCTTGGCGAGCTGGACGACGAACTGGCCGGTGCCACCAGCTGCAGCGGTCACCAAGATGGTCTCACCAGTCGTCATCTGGCCGACTTCAGAGAGCGCGATTGAGGCCGACAGACCACTGATCGTCAATAGCACAACGACTGGGGACAGCTCAGGCGTCTTGAGCACCGTCGCGCTTGGCACTTCGACGTATTCCGCGAACGCGCCCAACTCTGTAAGACGAGGAAGTGTGAGTTTGGGATCACAATCACGGCAATGCAGTTGCGAGGAGCTTACGCTGGTACGCGACGTAGTCACCGACCTTGCACTCAGTCACACCTTCGCCGACCGACACAACCGTGCCCACTGCAAACCCATCACATCGTTAGATCCACGCTCATAACTCACGGACACTCGTCAACGCGCAGTCCAACTTGCCAGCTTCGAGGCCGCATGGGAACGGCACCTGCTTGATAGCGCCCGCACCAGCGGTGATGTTGATGTCGGTCGCGTTGATGCCGACGTACGCGTTCTGGACGACGACCTTGCCAGCGGCAGGCGTTGGTACTTCAGGCACATCGACGATCTTGGTGGCCTTGCGGAAGTCCGACGACAGCGTGTGCACCTGGATCTGCTGGTAGGTCTGGCCGGTCATAGCTGGTCGATGAGAGTGCGCGAAACTTGTCCGATTCGAGAATGGTGCATGCCATGGCCTTGGAAGCATCGATTCGCTGCCAGATGAAGTGATCTTCTCGCACAGAGAATGGTGACCGCCAACCCAGGTGCGTAGGCGGGTTCGTAAGTTGTGGCTCAGATGCGACCACCACGGGGACCGGCCCTCCAAGCTGCATCGAAGTCGACGCATTTAACGCGTCGATGGGTCGCAAACTGAACACAAGTCAGCCATCCATCAAATGCCAGTGCCACCATGCGCGCTGTGCAACCAGAGCAGTCAGTTGACCGGGCTGCTCCTGCTTCTTGCACTCGGCAGCCGTGCACCAACATGTGATGTGTGGAAGTTCCCTCGGTGTGATGAGGACGGGCAGTGCATGCGACGGCCATGGAAAGTGAAGCCTCTCGATGGATATTTGCTACTTACTCATGGTCGCTGGTTTGATTTTAGGACGTGCTGGACTGTCGTTCGAATGCAGTCCACGGCTGTGTCCGATTTCCGGGCGGCGTCGCACACGGATCGCACACAACGCATTTACGCATTGCGTTCAATGCAAGGTCAGGCCAAACATGGCCGCACTGGTACACCTGACGCTGATGCGACAATAGCGACATCACATTGATATCTGGCTCGATCTGAGCGAGGACATCATGCGATGGTGGAAATCGCACAAGCCACGCGTTATGATATGTACCAGTAGCAGCTGCACAAAGATCCAAGCGTTTATGGCATGGCTATTGATGAATCTACTACACGTACACAGCGAGAAATTGCATGATGCGGCGCCAAGCACTTGGATCGGTGATGATGGTGGATCACAGTCGTCCATCACCATCATATTACCCTTTTAGTTAATTACCAATGCGTGATAGGTGGGACTGGGCTACGAGCTCCACGCCTGGCATGACTGCCAATCGAAAAGCAACCGGAGTGACACTGTGGCTTTGTGAGAATTCTCAGCAAGCTTGTTTCGGAATGACGGATTGCTGAGCGAAGTTAATCCCCGTGAAGTGGTCTGCTGGGCCAATCCCTAGCGATGACACTCAGTATGAGCAGTGCTCATACACCACGCTGAGAATCACACAATCTTTGCTACATTACTGATGAGCCAGCCTTCCCACAGTGGCACGTCATGCCATAATCAACCTAAACGAGGCGTACAATAACTTTACCGACGTTCTTGCCGGCAAACATATGATCCAAAGCATCAGCTCCGCCGTCAAGACCCATGAACTCAACGGGATCGATGCCCGCGTTCAGCTTCTTCTCAGCAATCAACGCCAATAGCTTCTCCATGTGCGCTGCAAGGTGCTTGGCGTGGTTGCGCATGAGGTAAGCACGGACCGAGCCCGACTTGGCAAACAGACGACCAGCAAGTTCTGGCACAGTCATCACCTCCGTCTTCTGACCCTGGTAGCCCGAGATCATACCGAAGAGGATCACTCGGCCGTGAACGGCGAGGTTGTCAACGGCGGCGCGGAACATGGAGCCACCAATGGTCTCGAACACGATGTCCACGCCCTGTGGATACTCGTTCTGGAGCACAGTCGACACGTCTTCCTTCTTGTAGTTGATGACGCGGTCGCAACCGATAGACTTGAGGTACTCGGCCTTGTCATCGGAGCTGGTGGTGCCGATGACGTGGTTACCGGCGAGCTTGGCGAGCTGGACGACGAACTGGCCGGTGCCGCCAGCAGCCGCCGTCACCAGCACAGTCTCGCCCGACTTCAGTTCACCAAGATCGGAAACCGCGACGGAAGCGGACAAGCCACTCACAGTCAATGGCACAACGACTAGCGACAGCTCAGGCGTCTTGAGCACCGTCGCGCCTACCACTTCAGTGAATTCGGCAAGCGCCCAGTTCTGCGCAACCACAACGTTTTATTCCATGTGAGAATTGACCACCAAAGACCGTTGTGCTGCTTACGATGGTATGCGACATAGTCGCCAACATAGCACTTGGTCACGCCTTCACCAACCGACACAACTGTGCCCACTGCAGCGCAACCGCATCATCAGATTCACGCTCGCACCTCGCATTTACTAGACCCAACTTACCGGCTTCGAGACCACATGGGAACGGCACCGGCCTGCCAATAGCGCCGTTGGCGATGCTGATGTCAGCAGCGTTGATACCAACGTACGCGTTCTTGACCACGACATTGCCGGCGGCATGCTTTGGCACCTCAGGCACGTCGAGGATCTTGGTGGCCCTGCAGAAGTCAGACAACAACGTGTGCACCTGGATCTGCTGGTAAGTCTGGCCGGTCATAATGTCAGTGACAGCCGGTCACAAACAAACGTGTTTGAGACTGGTCGGATTTATCAACGATGGCCATGAGCCATCAAGATCCGTGTGCAGTTCGCGGTAGTGAAGCTCACGATCGCGATAAAGTAGCCCGACGTAGCCGATGAATGCGGCAATCGAGATGCGACTATACAGTAGTAGCGTACACGGGTTTGCTTCTTGTGGCTCACAGCTTGCGACTCAACCATGGGCCCGCGCCTTTGAATGGGATACGATCTCCTGCGTAGAAAGTCGAACGTGAAGCGTCAACGCTTTTTCAGACGTACTGTAGGCAGAAAACCAATCAGCAGACAACTCAGCCACTGATCACAAGTCACGGCGCTCGGATGACCGATTGTGGGTTGACCAAAGCGATTCGACGATACAATTATATATGATTTCCGACGCTGATCATCGCGACCATAAATAATGCAATAATGCCCACGATCTCGTGGATCGAATATCCTGTATGGCGTTAGCATTCCAAACGTCCCTATTGTAGAGCAGAAACAGCAACACTTCCAACGTGTCTCGGTCGAGCCGCTTGCGAAGATTACTGTAGACCAGCTTGGCCCTGGAGAAAAACTTCTCGCACTCGTTTAAAGTGGGCTGTACCCACCTTAAGTCGATGTAACTCGTGCGGTTGCATGTCTTGCGCTTTTTGAATGCGCTTGCAAGGAAGCTTGCGGGCTCGTCGGGTCCTACGGTAGCAATTTGCGCAGCCTCGAATATGTTGCACTCGATCGATTCTGCAACACACAATTTCTCTCCCCGGATGGTTTTCACAACACGTGTTTCGAGTGCAGGAGTGTTCAGAATCGTTTCTTGGTGGTGCAACTTTACACGCATGCTTGGGTACACCTTGATTACTTCATTAAGCGCCTTGCGAGCGCCTGACATCGTTAATTTGGAATTTTGAAGCAGCTTGGTCACTTCGTTCAAATTTTTCATATCGCTATGCAGTGCACGAGCAGCTTTGTTCTCGGCGACAGAAAGCAAAAGCGATGTCAGCTGATGCCGTTCTACACTTGTATGATCAATCTCTCCGAGCGGTTCAATCAGCGCAATGTATCGTCTCTCCATATTTGAAGTGCTCGACCATCGAGTTGCATTTCTAACGATGCGTGACTTTTTTCGGCAACGCGCGACCCCTTTACAGTAGACAATCTTTTCATCAATGTGTTGATTCTGTCGAGTAGTTGCTGGTGCTTAGTGGTGAATATCTCTCACAGCCAGATTGAGGCGATGGCTGGCACACCCAATCATTGGGATAGCTCCTTCGTGCCGCCCAATTGACTGGTTCACCGCGCAGTGGTCCCCAACCACAAATAATACAACTTCCCATGGAGTGCGAAATGTTGATAAGGCGTCTGTAATCAAATCGAACACGCTCTAAGCGCTCATGTCCTCCGCGTCGTCTAAGGGACAAAACGCCAAAAGCAAAAAGCGCCTCGAAGCACTGAAAACGGCAAAAAGGGCCACGAAATGACGCGCCTAAAGTCGTTCAACCAAACGTTTTGTTGGCAATGGATGTGGAGAGCGCACCACAGATTTCTTTGTTCTTCAGCGCCATGGTTCTCGTAGTAATGACGATTCACTGATGCAAAGCTTCGATCACAGCAGCACGGCGGGGACACAGGTGCCAGGAGAATGCTGCCGTTGTAGGCTGTAGTATCGACTGTAGTTTTTGACTTCACACTACAGCCTACAACGACAGCATCCTCTGGTGCGCACCACAGCACTTTCGCGCTCAGCCGCAAGGACGCGGTGGTCAGGGCGCGAGGCAGAGGATCTGAGCCAATACTTTATCAGACGAATGATGCCGGAGGCCAGAATGGATTCATATATTGAAGCAGCTAAACCGCACGGTCAAAATGCCGGCTCGGGACTGCCGTGCGGTCAGGATGCTCAGATGCGTTCAATGCACCTATTTCACATAAACAGTATTTTGAATGGAATCGTTGATTTCGAATCCCTGGTTGACCATCTCGGTCTCTCGGCACCAACTCAACACTGCTCTGCTGCAGCAGCAGCACATGCACATAAGCACCACCCATGCATGTGAACAGCGACACCTTGTGCGTAGTGTTGCTGGCACGTGACGCATTGGAATCATGTGACCTGGATGCGGTAATTACCCATTTGGTGGTTAAGCGGGAGTTGGTGCGTGAAAGGGCACATTGTCAGGAGGCGCCGTGGCAACGGCGCCAACGCCGACGTCGACGCCAGCAGCGTGTGCTGGGGCGCGCATACCCACGTACATCGGTTGCTTTGTCTCTGTGTGCGTACGCGTGCGTGTGCTCGGCAAATCCACGATCAGTTCGACCGAATACTGCATGAAGAACCGAGAGCAATGGATGAAACGAGCTCTCGTTGGTTGCGTCGTTTGGTGTCGCGTGCGCTCGACATTGAGGCCGACGTGTTCGATGCCGTCTTCAATAGCAAGCCGCGCAGATCGTCGTTCAAGGCATCGGACAACCAGCTGGAGGTGCGTTGTTGTGGTGACGCATTGGCGTGATGATCTCGGCTCCAGGGTGTTGATAGGTTGCGCTGACGACAGGCCTTGAACAATGCGACGTCACACGGCGAAGCCGTCAAACGCTTCTTCGCTCTCGATAACGAGGCTGGGAGCATTCTGTTCTTCTACGTGTCGGAAGAGGAGCACGAAGTTGAAGGTTTGCTCCGCCTGTGGTGGCACAAGCGAGTGGGTTCTTTGCCTTTGATGCTGACGCAGTGCGTTGGCTGCTACAGAGGAGATTGAGGAAGAGGTTGAGATCATCCACGAAGAGAAGCCGCCAGGTGCGCCATGAAATGACCTAGCCTGTGTTGTCGTAGCGACGCACGCATTGACGGTTGCTGTCACTATCAGAGCTAGATGCAGAAAATGGCGGGGCCCCGCCGCCTGAGCTCATCGACGAGCAACTGTTTCAGAAATCGCTGATGCCGCGACAACGGATCGAGAAAGTCAAGAAGATCACCAAGCGCACACGAATTGTATGATTTGCGACTGCCGCCATTGATCTGCTGCTCCTAACATCGAGTTTTCATAGGAATTGCGCAAAAAATGCAATGCGTTCCTCAATATTCTGCCATCCGAGTCTGCCGAAGCTACAAGCGTGTTCTTGATCAAAGTGGCGACGGGACCGATCGTCTTGCAGAGCGACTTCATCGACGGCCACGAGCGTATCAACCACGGCAACGTCGAGATCGGCTGCTCCACTGGGGACCTGCTCTCCAACCTTGAGGGCATCATCTGCCATGTGTACATGCCGCTACTGGACCCACAGCTATCACTGGGCGAAAACGCCAGCACAACGGGACTGCTCGCTGATGGAGAGCTCAAGCACACGGCGAGCTCATCGTCGCTGTCGGGGGCCGCAGCTGGAGCACACCAGGCGCTCAAGGTCATCGACGCCGTGCGCAACGAGTTCAAGGGCAATTTAGTCAAGTTTGCGTCGCAAATCCAGAACGCGATCCAGCAAATCCAGGGTGATATCCATCTCAACATCCCCGAGGTCGTCATCACCAAGCCAGAGTCCCATCTCGACGACTACGAGCTCATCAACACGCTGGAACAAGCCCTCGAGGAATGGTCCAAGAGCGTGGCCAGTGTGGTCGATCAGGAAACGCGCAAGGTGCCCAAGCGCAAGGGGCCGCTGGCCGAGATCGAGTTCTGGCGCGAGCGCAACGCGACGTTGAGTACCATTTTCGAGCAAATCAACATGCCAAGCGTGCAGAAGATGATCAAGCTGTTGGAACTGGTTGAAGCCAGCATGCTGCTGACGTTCAAGTACCATTTTTCGGAGCTCAGCAAGTTATACATCGAGGCCAAAGACAACGTCAAATTCCTCACAACGCTCGAGCGCCACTTCAAGAACATCGCCAACGGATCATTCAGCACCATTGCAGACACGCTGCCGTCCATGATGAATGCCATTCGCATGGTCTGGATCATTTCGCGCCATTACAACACAGATGAGCGCATGGTACCGCTCATGGAGCGCATTGCGTCCGAGATTGCCGACAAGGTCGCCATGGAAATCAACATTCACACGATCCTGCGCAAGAGCCCAGAGAGTGCCCTTCATGCCATCGAAGAAGCCAAAATGGTACTGGAGCTGTGGCACTCCACGTACATGAAAGTGCGAGAACGTATCGAAGCCAGTGGCACCGATCATCGATGGGAATTCGATCGCAAACGGCTGTTTGAACAGACCAATTACATGGCCAAGATTTGCGAAAACCTCCAAGAAGTCGCCACCGTCCTCGACCAATTCAACAAGTTTCTGGGGCCGGAGCTCAAGTCGGTCACAGGCGATTCACAAGGCATCGACGAAGTGATCGCTCCAGTGGAGAGTTTGATCGCTCCATTTGAGAGCGTGCCGTTCAAGATTTTTGATCGAGGTTATAAGACAAGTTGGGAGTCAGTGATGGTGCAGTTTCGGGACAAAGTGAGCGAAATCGAGAACATGACGCGCAAGTTCATTGACACGTCGTTCCAGAAGCTCCGTTCAGCAGAAGGCGCGTTTGATTTGCTGCAGAACTTCCAGAACATCCAATCGCGAGACTCGATCAACAAGCAGATGATGGAGAAATACAAAGACATTTTAATGCAGTACACCAAAGAACTGGAGAAACTGGACGAACAGTTCCAGAAATGCAAAAGTCAACCTCCGATTTTCAAAAACCATCCACCAGTCGCTGGAGCGATCAGTTGGGCACGGGCACTTTACTTGCGAGCCAAGAAGCCGATTTTGCGATTCCGTGCCATGAATGATCTGCTGAAGAGCCCGTTGGGTGAAGAGGTCAAAGAAAAGTACCTGGTCTTTGCCAGAGCCGTTGATGCGTACATCAAACAGCTGCACAAAGAGTGGAAGGATAAGGTTCCAGCGATGACCAACGAGCACCTGAAACAATCCATCCTCGGCCCCAAGTTGATCGAATCGGGCAAATCTGACACGGGTGTCGTGCTGTTTAAGCTGCCGCCACCGCCATTCTACGCCAACTTTGCACCAGAACTCACCATGATCATCAAAGAGGCCAAGTACCTCGATCGGCTGGGGTTTGAAATCCCGGAGGAAGCACTGAATGTGACGCTCCAAGAAGACAAATATCATCAATATGTGCAGGAGCTGACGCTGATGCTGCGGCAATATGACTCATTGCTGGCGGAGCTCACGCCCGTGGAAACGCACCTGCTCAAGTCCCAGCTCAAAGATCTCGAAGAAGTGCTTCGTGTTGGCTTTTCGCCATTGAACTGGAACTCACAACGAATCCTGAGCTTCATCGAAAACTGCAACAAGTCACTCAACCAGTTCGCTAACTTCGTCAGTCAGATCCACAAGAGCAGCAAGATGGTCGAAGAGATTGTAAACGGTATCGAAGGCACACTGCTCATCAAGATTGATGACTTCGAAGAAGGCGTGGTGACTGAAGTCGGAGAATTCTACGAACTGGTGGAGCGCAATCGCATGCAACGCATCGAAGAGCTTGTGCAGAGCTATCGGTCGATTGGTCCGTTGCTGATCAAAGTCGAGGAGATCGTCGCTGGTGTCAACACGGGCACGAGCTCCAAGATGGCGACGTACTACATGTACTGGGAGCGCCGCATCTTCAACGCCATCACGAAAATGATCATCTCGTCCATGACGACATTTCAGGCGTTGCTGAATGTCCACACCAAGGACATCAGCAACCATGGGAGACCCGACGAACTCAACAAGCTCAAGCGACCACCTCTGTGTAAGGTCAAGGCAACCATGAACGGTAAAGACATCATCGTGACGCCGTCACTCTCCGACATGTACAAATACCTGAGCAAATCCGTCAAGCACATCGTCGAGAGCGCCAAGGCATTCATCCGGTGGATGCACGGCTCGTGCCGTGAAACCGAGCCGTTGGTCGTGTCCGAAGACGAGGAGCCCGTGACGTTCACGTTCTACTCGGACATCTCACAGAACCCATACGTGATCAAGATGACGCTGTCGCTCAACCAGGAAATCCATAAGGTGTTCAACATCGTGAACAAGTACTTGGACAGCTGGCGCCGCTACGACACTGTCTACAACCTCTGGAATTCCAAGCGTCGGACGGCGATCGAGAAACTGGCCGACAAGCGCCCACCGTGCGTCTACTTCGACACGCGTATGGCTCAGTACCAGCGCTTGGCCGAATCCGTGCGGAACCAGCCTGTGGAAAAAGACACGGATTTCTTGCAGATCAACTGCCAGCCGGTCGCGATTGCCATCGCCAAGCAGGCCGAGATGTGGAAAGACGACTACGGCAAAATCTTGTACGACCTGTCCAACAAAAAGCTCGGCAGTATCAGCGCTACGATGGATCAACTCGAAGCTGAGCTAGAAGCCACACCCGAAGACCTAGAGTCGCTCAAGAAAGTGCTCAACACGGTCGCCAGTATCGGCGACATGAGCATGGAAATGGAACTCGAGTACGCCGACATCATGGAGCGCTACCGCACGTTGCAGACGTATATGATCCCCGTGGAAGCCATTGAAGCTCAGCGTGCGTTTGGTCTGGAGAAGCGCTGGCTTGACCTGTTCCTGGCTTCCAAGACCAAGGATCTGCGACTGGTCAAAGTCAAAGACCAGTTCCGCGGTGTCACCAAGCAAGATGCCGTCGCTTTTGCGGACGAGTGCCACTCGATGAAAACTGACTTCCTCGAACGCGGCCCGGGCACGTGCGCGTCCGATCTGGACGCTGGGTTGGAAATGCTGAATGAGTTCAAGAAGCGATTGTCACGTTTCAAGTCCAAACGACAGGAGCTGGCCAATGCCGAGAACTTGTTTGCGCTATCGATCACGTCGTATCCGGAGCTACAGGAGATCCAGGAAGCGCTGGAAAAGCAAGAACTCATCTACGCGCTGTACACGGAAGAGAAAGAGTACATTTCTACTCTCGGTGGTGTGTTGTGGGCGGAATTGGATGTACCGGGCATGAACAAAGGCATCGACGAACTCGAGCGCCGGTGTCGCAAAGTGACCAAAGAGCTCAAGACCATGTCGACTTTCGTCGAGGTCGAGAAGCAGATCATTGCGTTCAAAGACAGCATTCCGTTGATCCAGAGTCTCAAGAATGACGCCATGAAGGCGCGGCATTGGGACGAGCTCATGAACGTGACCAAAGTGCGGTTTGAAATGAACTTGAAGACGTTCACGCTCAACAACCTGTTCGCGATGAAGCTGCACCGATTCTCGAACGAGATCGGCGAAATCGTGAACGCCGCGATGCAGGAACAGAAAATCGAGCAAGAGATCCTCAAAATCGAGGACTCGTGGGCCAAGGCCACGCTTGAACTGGTCAAGTACAAGAAGAACGGCATGGACCGCGGCTGGGTGCTGCGTGCCGCCGACGAACTCAAGCTGACGCTGGAAGACCACATGCTCAATTTGCAGACCATGTCGGGCTCTCGCTTCATCGCCAGCTTCGCTGAACGCGTGCGCAAGTGGGAACGCAAGCTCAGCGTCGTCAACGAGTGTCTCGATATCTGGTTCGTCGTGCAGCGCAAGTGGATGTACTTGGAAAGCATTTTCGTCGGCGCCGAAGACATCCGACAGCAGCTGCCCGAGGAAGCCAAGAAGTTTGACGCCATCGACAAAGCGTGGAAGACCATCATGGGCGACACGTACAAGAACGCCAACGCTGTCGAGGCGTGCACGGCCGAGAACCGCGTGGAGACGCTACAGTCGCTGTCGGAGCGCCTTGACAAGTGCCAGAAGTCGCTCAGCGACTACCTCGACACGAAGCGCAACTCGTTCCCGCGCTTCTTCTTCATCTCGGACGACGAGCTGCTCAGCGTGCTGGGCTCGTCCGACCCGACGTCGATCCAAGTGCACATGCTCAAGCTCTTCGACAACGTCAAGACGCTCACGTTCGTGCGCAACAACAAGAACGTGTCGGCCATGGAGAGCGCAGAGAGCGAAGGCTTCGCCTTCCGCACGCTGTCGACGGTCGAAGGCCCCGTGGAAACGTGGATGACGGGCGTCGAGGACGAGATGCGCGTGACGCTGCAGGTGATCGCCAAGGAAGGTGTGTTCAAGTACGCGCGCACGGACCGCACGCTGTGGCTCGAGGAAGTGCTGGGCATGGTGAGCCTCGTGGGCAGTCAGATCTGGTGGACGTGGGAGGTCGAAGATGTGTTCCAGCGCGTCAAAGGCGGCAACAAGTACGCCATGAAGGAGCTCGAAGTCAAACTCACGCAGCAGCTCAACGAGCTCGTTCGCCGCGTGCGCGAGCCACTGCCCAAGCTGGTGCGCAAGAAGGTCAACACGCTGCTGATCATCGACGTCCATGCGCGCGACATCGTCGATTCGTTCGTGCGCGACAGCATTCTGCACGAGAAGGAGTTTGCGTGGGAGTCGCAGTTGCGGTTCTACTGGAAGAAGGACGTGGACGACATTGTCATCAGTCAGTGCACGGGCAACTTCCGCTACGGCTACGAGTACATGGGGCTCAACGGTCGATTGGTCATCACACCGTTGACGGATCGCTGCTACATGACGCTGACGCAGGCGCTGACGTTCAAGCTTGGTGGCTCCCCAGCTGGACCAGCTGGAACTGGCAAAACTGAGACGGTCAAGGATCTCGCCAAATCGCTGGCACTGCCGTGCTACGTCATCAACTGCGGTGAAGGTCTGGATTACAAGGCCATGGGCAGCATCTTTTCGGGCTTGGTGCAGGTCGGCGCGTGGGGCTGCTTCGACGAGTTCAATCGCATTAACATTGAAGTGTTGTCGGTCGTGTCGGCACAGCTTCGTGCGATCCAGAACGCGCTCAACTACGACAAGCCAACCGTTGACATCGGCTTCGGCACTGAGATTGCCATTCACCGCACGGCTGGCTTTGCCACTTGTGGCTTCTTCATCACGATGAACCCAGGCTACGCGGGCCGAACGGAGATGCCAGATAACCTCAAGGCGCTGTTCCGACCCGTGACGATGATTGTGCCGGACCTGCTGCAGATTTGCCAGATCATGTTGTTCTCCGAAGGCTTCGAAATGGCTGTGGCTCTCGCCAAGAAGATGACGGTGCTGTACAAGCTGTCGCGCGAGCAGCTGTCCAAGCAGTATCACTACGACTTCGGTTTGCGAGCGCTCAAGAGTGTGCTGGTCATGGCCGGCTCACTGAAGCGCGAATACAGCGACATGAGCGAGGATCTGGTGCTGATGCGAGCACTGCGAGACAGCAACATGCCCAAGTTCGTGTTCGAGGATGTGCCGCTGTTCCACGGCCTCATCAATGACCTGTTCCCTGGCTTGGATTGTCCGCGTGTTGGCTACGCTGCTCTCAAGGACGCCATCGAAGTGGAGCTGGACCAGGGCGAGTACAGGACGTCCGACACGCACATCTACAACGAACAGATCGACAAGATCATCCAGATGTATGAAACCATGCTGGTGCGTCACACGACGATGATCGTAGGTCCCACGGGTGGCGGCAAGTCGCTGGTGCTCAACACCCTGGCGGCGGCGTCCAAGACAGCGCTGGACGAGATCGTCAAGATCTTCGTGCTCAACCCGAAGGCGCAACCGATCGCGGAGCTGTACGGCACGATGGACCCGGTCACTCGTGACTGGACGGATGGTGTGCTGTCCAAGCTGTTCCGTGAGCTCAACCAGCCGCTGCCTGCCGGTCGCGAGAACGAGAAACGCTGGCTGATCTATGACGGCGACGTCGACGCCGTCTGGGTCGAGAACATGAACTCGGTCATGGACGATAATAAGCTGTTGACGCTGCCGAATGGTGAACGTATCCGCCTGCAGTCGCACTGCTGCATGATCTGCGAGACGTTTGACCTGCAGTACGCGTCTCCAGCCACGATCAGTCGCTGCGGTATGGTCTGTGTGGACCCGAAGAACCTTGGCTACCGTCCGTACTACGAGCGCTGGCTGAAGAAGAAATATCCGATGCCAGCGACACCAGCCATCGCCGCTGTAGCTGCCGCCGCCGTGGTCGCAACTGCGGGTCAGGCCACACCAGCAGTCGGTTCTGTCGTGGCGCCGCCGCCGGAACGAGCAGTGCTGCTTGAGCTGTTCGACAAGTACGTGCCTCGCTGCGTCGACTTTATCCTCGAGGGCGTGATCAGCAAGGACGAGATCGGTGCGCGATGCCAGCAAGTCATCCCGATCAGCAATATGGAAATGTGCAAACAGTTATGCAATTCGCTCGATGCCTTTTTTCCAGAAGGACTCGACGCCCAGGCCGACCGGATGGACATGGAAGGCTTGTTCCTGTTCAGCATGGTCTGGTC
This sequence comes from Lagenidium giganteum, assembly GCA_002286825.1. Taxonomy (NCBI): domain Eukaryota; phylum Oomycota; class Peronosporomycetes; order Pythiales; family Pythiaceae; genus Lagenidium; species Lagenidium giganteum. Next base: position 42,761 of record NSDO01000210.1, on the reverse strand, counting down.
GCTCGGAGCAGCGTTGCTGGGATCGAGTCGCGTGCGCTTCGACGATTTCCTCAAGAAGATTGCCGAGACGACGATGCCCACAACCAGTGTGTACCAGAACTTCTACAACCCAGAGACACACAAGTGGCAGGCATGGGACACACGCGTGCTACCGTACACGGAGCCATCGCCTTTCAACTTCTCGCATGTGTTCGTACCGACGACGGACTCGGTGCTCTACAACTACATCCTCGCCAGCTGTATGAAGACCGAGCGCCCCATGCTGTTTGTCGGCGAGAGCGGCACTGCCAAGACGGTGACGATTCAAAACTATCTGAAAGAGCTGGACCAGCAAACGTGTTCGGCGTTAAACATCAACTTCTCCAGCAGAACGAGTAGTCTCGACGTGCAAACCAACCTGCAAGCGAACGTGGATAAGCGATCCGGCAAAATCTATGGCCCACCCGCGGGCAAGAAGCTCATCATCTTCATCGATGACCTCAACATGCCCAAGGTCGATCTGTACGGCACCCAGCAACCCATTGCGTTGCTGCATTTCGTGATGGGTCGTGGCAGCATCTACGACCGCGGCAAGGAACTCGACCTGCGCATCCTCAAAGACCTGCTGTTCCTTGGGGCCATGGGCCCGCCTGGTGGTGGTCGTAACCCAGTCGATCCACGATTTGTGGCGCTGTTCAACGTCTACAACCTGACGCCCCCGACCAAAGAAGTGCTCAAGCAGATCTATGGCTCCATCGTGACCACGTATCTGCGCAACTTTGCCGACCCGATCAAGGAAGCCGGCAACAAAATGACCGACGCGCTGCTACGGTTCTTCGAGTTTGTGGTCGAGAAGCTGCCGCCGACACCCTCAAAGTTCCACTACATCTTCAATTTGCGCGACTTGGGACGTGTGTGTGAAGGCATTTGTATGTCCACACCAGACAAGTTCGATCAGTCGAAGGCCATCGTGCGTCTCTGGCGCAACGAGATCAAGCGCATCTTCTGTGACCGCCTGACGAGCGAAAGCGACAACACACTGGTTGACAGCGCCATCGCGGCCATCGTGCAAGACACGTTCTCGTCCGATGCCGACCATGCACTGGCTAATCCGATCATCTTTGGTGACTATGCAGAGTGCATTGGGCGCATCACGGGGCAGGGGGCGGAAGACCCGCGGTTGTACCAGGACATGGAATCGTACAAACGCATTCGTTCCATCTTCGACGAAGCGCTGGAGACATACAACCTTGACAACAAGCCAATGACGCTCGTTCTGTTTGAAATGGCTTTGGAGCACCTGTCACGCATTCTTCGCATCATTAGAAACCCACTTGGTCATGCGCTGCTGATCGGTGTTGGTGGTAGCGGCAAGCAAAGTCTGTCGCGGTTGGCTGCATTCACAGCGGGTTACGATTTGTTCGAGATCTTCCTGACGCGTGGTTACGGCGAGAACGAATTCCGAGAAAATCTAAAGGATTTGTATCGGAAACTGGGCAAGAACAAGGTGGTGTTCCTGTTCACAGACGCACATGCGGTCGAAGAAGGCTTCCTCGAGTTTATCAACAACATGCTCACGACAGGCATGGTTCCAGCGCTCTTCGAACAAGACGAGAAGGACCAACTATCGGCAACTGTGCGCGACGAAGTCAAGTTCGCCGGATTGATCGAGACCAGCGAAAACTGCTGGAAGTTTTACATTAACCGGTGCCGGCAGAACCTGCACGTGATTCTTGCCATGTCTCCGTCGGGCAACACGTTGCGTACGCGCTGCCGTAACTTTCCAGGCTTGGTCAGCGCCACCGTCATCGACTGGTTCTTTCCGTGGCCCGAGGATGCCTTGCGCAACGTGGCAAAGTACTTCCTAGCAGAAGAAAAAATCCCCGAAGAATTCCGTCCAGAAGTGACCAACCACTTGGTGCACGCGCATCTGCGCGTTGTCAAGGTGGCGCATCAGTTCGCTGAAGAGCTGCGGCGTTATTACTACGTGACGCCCAAGAATTACCTCGATTTCATCTCGAACTACCGTCTCCAACTCAAGGAAAACAACCAAAAAGTGAACGCCAGCATTGCGCGTCTACGCGGGGGTCTTACCAAGCTCGTCGAGGCAGCGCAAGCTGTCGATCGAATGCAGATCGAACTGTCCGAGAAGAAAGTGATTGTGGACGAAAAGACGTTGGCATGCGAAGCACTCATCAAGACGATTGAAGAGAAATCAACAGTGGCGACCAAGCAACAAGAAGTTGCCAGTGCCACGCAGATCGCGTGTGAGAAGGCGTCGGTGTTGATCGCGAAAGAGAAAGAAGAAGCCGACGCTGCGCTGCTCGAGGCGTTGCCCGCGGTGGAAGCCGCTGCGTCGGCATTGCAGGACCTTTCCAAGGCGGATTTGACGGAAATCAAGTCGTTCGCGTCGCCGCCCCCACTGGTGATGTCTGTGTGCATGTGTGTGCTCATCTTGAAGCCCACAGGTCAAGATCTCGATTTGGACTGGAAGGGTGCGAAGGTGATGTTGAGCAACCCGAACTTGCTAACGCTGCTCAAGGAATACGAGAAGGATAAGATCACACCGAAGATGATCACCAAGATCAAGACGTTCTTCAAAAATCCTGATCTCAACGTGGAAAACATGAAATCGATCTCCAAAGCTGGTGCTGGATTGCTCATCTGGCTCGTTGCTATCGTCAAGTACTACGATGTCGCCAAGAACGTGGAACCGCTACGACAAAAGGTGAAGACGATGGAGAAAGAGCAGTCTGTGAAAGAACAGGAACTCGTGGACCTCAAGGAAACCCTCGAACGCCTCAAGGTCGACCTTGACAGCTTGTCCAAGCAGTTCCATGAAGCAAACACGGAACTGCAGGGGCTCAAGACACAGGCAGACCAGATGCAGAAGCGATTGCAAGCTGCCAGTAAACTACTGGCGGGCCTGTCATCTGAAAGACTGCGTTGGACCAAAGATGTTGACAGTCTCAACCTCCAGGGTGAGCGACTCATTGGCGACTGTCTGCTGACCGCGAGTTTCCTGAGTTATGCTGGCGCGTTCAGCTTCGACTACCGATCGGACTTGATCTATCGTGACTTTTTCAACGACATTGCTGCGCGTTCACTGCCGGTAACAACGCCGTTCAAACTGGAAAGCTCGCTCACGAACGATGCAACGATCCAGAAGTGGGTGTCTGAAGGCCTTCCGGCTGACGAGCACTCGGTGCAAAATGGCATTCTCACCACCAAAGCCAGTCGCTTCCCACTGTGTATCGATCCGCAACAGCAAGCAGTCAATTGGATCAAGAAGAAGGAAGAGAAGAACAATCTGACGGTCAAAACGCTCAGCGATGCCGATTTCATGAAGCATCTGGAACTCGCCATCCAGTTTGGCAACCCATTCCTGTTTGAAAGCGTGGATGAAGAACTGGACCCGATTCTCGACCCAGTTCTGGAGAAGTCGACGTTCATGGAGGGCTCGCAGCGCTTCATTAAGCTCGGAGACAAGAACGTTGAGTGGGACCCGAACTTCCGCCTCTATTTCTCGTCGAAGCTGGCCAACCCGCACTATTCCCCCGAGGTCATGGGCAAGACCATGATCGTCAACTACAGCGTGACTCAGAACGGTCTGGCAAACCAGCTGCTCAACGTCGTTGTCGCTCACGAGCGACCTGATCTAGAAGATCAGTACCGCGACTTGGTGACCGAGATGTCCGAGAACACGCAGATGATCGTCGAACTTGAAGACACGCTGCTGCGAGAGCTCTCTAGCTCAACGGGTAATATCTTGGACAACGAAGAGCTGATTGCTACGTTGGATGAAACAAAGAACAAAGCGACCGAGATCGGAACGAAGCTGGAGCTGTCCAGCTTTACCAAAGATGAGATCACCAAAGCACGTGCCGTGTACACGCCGGTCGCGCTGCGAGGCTCGATCATGTACTTCGCTATGTCGGCGCTGTCAACCATTATGAAGATGTACGAAATCTCGCTGGCCAGCTTCCTCACTGTCTTCCACACGTCGCTCGACAATGCCAAGCGCGACGTAGTCCTCGAGAAGCGCTTGCGCTTTATGATCCAGTCGATCACCGAGATGATGTACGACTACACGTGCACGGGCATCTTTGAGCGCCACAAGCTCATGTTCTCGTTCCAGATGACGTGCATGATCATGAGCTCTTCCGGCGAACTCAACCGCGCGGAGCTCGATTTCTTTCTCAAGGGTGACACGTCGCTGGAGGGCGCCGCCCAACCGAAACCGGAGAGTCTGACGTGGATGTCGATGGCAGGTTGGAAGGATCTGCTCTGTCTGAGCAAACTCAACGACACGTTTGGTGGCTTGCTGGCTGAATTCTTGGCCACGATGACCGCGTGGAAGCAATGGTACGATCTCGAAGCACCCGAGATGAGTCAGTTGCCATGTGGCTACTCGGACAAACTTACCGGTCTGCAGCGCTTGCTGGTCTTCCGCTGCTTCCGCCAGGATCGCGTGTACAACGCCATGAAGTTGTTTGTCATTGGGGTCATGGGTGAGAAGTACGTGCAGCCCCCGGTGCTTGACTATGCTCGCATTTACAACCAAAGCGCTGCATCATCTCCGATTGTGTGCATCTTGAGTCCGGGTGCCGATCCACAGAGCGACATCCAAACACTGGGCGAAGAACTCGGGTTCTCCGGTCATCGATTCAAATTCCTTGCTCTTGGTCAGGGCCAGGGCCCACTAGCTGAACAGATGCTCGAAGCCGGCTACACCCGCGGGCACTGGGTGCTGCTACAGAACTGCCACTTGCTGGCCAGCTGGCTCCGAACGCTTGAAAAGATGTTGCTCGCGATGCACAAGCCCCACAAGGACTTCCGTCTGTGGCTCACAACCGAGCCAACGGATCGTTTCCCGCTTGGCATCCTTCAGCGATCGCTCAAGGTCGTGACAGAGCCACCTGATGGCCTCAAGCAGAACATGCGCAGCCTGTTCTCCAAGCTCGATCAGACCACGCTAGAAGAGTGTCCACACATGGCGTTCCGCTCGGTCGTCTACGTGCTCTGTTTCCTGCACGCTGTTGTGCTTGAGCGTCGCAAGTATGGTAAAATCGGCTGGAACGTGAGCTACGACTTTAACGAGTCCGACTTCAACATCTCTCGCAAGCTGCTGAGTTTGTACTTGTACAAGGCGTTCGTAGATGGCGACGAGCAGCTGCCGTGGGGATCGCTCAAGTATCTCATCGGCGACGCCATGTACGGCGGTCGTGTCAGCGACGACTACGACCGCCGCATCCTCACCACGTACCTGTCCGAGTACATGGGCGACTTTCTGTTTGACGACTGCCAGCCATTCTTCTTCAGTCGATCCGGCTACGACTACTGCCTTCCCCCGACTGACGGCCAGCTCGAGGTGTTTATCGACGCCGTCGAGCGACTGCCGCTCACGAACAGTCCGGCCGTGTTCGGGCTGCACCCGAACGCCGAGATCGGCTACTACACCAACATGTCCAAGTCCGTCTGGCGCGACCTCATTAGTCTGCAGCCACGGTCGGCGCAGTCGGGCTCGGGTATCTCTCGCGAAGACTACATCGGCAACGTCGCGAGCGATATCCAGTCAAAGGTGCCTGATCAAGTTGACGTCGACCAGATCCGCAAGCGGTTCGGCCTCACGCCGTCGCCAACGCAGGTTGTGCTGCTCCAGGAGCTTGATCGCTGGAACGTGCTCACGGCGCGCATGGCGTCGTCGCTCAACGACCTGCAGAAGGCTTTGATCGGTGAGATCGGTATGAGCGACGAGCTCGATGCCGTGGGCAACGCTCTGTACGACGGCTTTTTGCCGAACATGTGGCGAAGTCTTTGCCCGAAGACTGAGAAGCCGCTGGGCAGCTGGATGGAGCACTTCATGCTGCGCTTCACGCAGTACATGGACTGGGTGAATAATGGTGACCCGAAGGTCATGTGGCTCTCGGGGCTTGGTATCCCCGAGTCGTATCTGACCGCCCTCGTGCAGGCGACTTGTCGAGCCAAGAACTGGCCGCTGGACAAGTCCACGCTGTACACAAAGGTGACGTCGTTCACACACGAGGCGCAGATCCACGATCGCCTGGACATGGGCTGCTACGTGTCGGGTTTGTACCTCGAAGGAGCGTCATGGGACATCAAGAAGAACTGTTTGGCGCCGCAGCACCCGAAGAACTTGATCGAAGAACTGCCGATCCTACAGGTCATTCCGATCGAAGCTAATCGACTCAAGCTGCAGAACACGTTCCGCACGCCCGTGTACGTGACGCAGTCGCGCCGAAACGCCATGGGCGTTGGCTTGGTCTTCGAGGCCGACTTGTTCTCGTACGAGCACTCGAGTCACTGGGTCTTGCAAGGCGTGGCCTTGTGTCTGAACACCGATTCGTAGCAACTGGTCATTTCACAAGAAAAGGCCAATTCTGTACACTGTAGAAGGTTTTGCCACCAATCACACAGCCAACGATGCATTATCATGTACTAGTAGTGCTCTCATCACTAGGTCAAAGAGCGTCAGGGAACTTACCAAGTCCGCACACTCCCTCAAAGGACCCAACTGTTCCAGAATATATAGTGCTTGCCTTCAGGTGAAGCCTGTAAGGACAAAGCTATCGCCGAGAGCGTGGAAGGTGATTCATTAGCCAAAGATGAGAAAAAACGGCAAGACAAACCGTTGCCTGATCAGCCAAATCCCGAAAACAAACCACTACCTGATCAGCCGAGGCCTGAAGACAAACCGTTGCCTCATCAGCCAAGGCCTGAAGACAAGCCACTGCCAATTCAGCCAAAGCCCGGAGACAAGCCGCTACCTGATCAACCGAGGCTTGAGGACAAACCGCTGCCTGTGTAGCCAAACGCCCAAGAACTAGCCGCTACCTGGTCAGGTTCAGCCAAATAATCTGTGTCGAATATGAGGAATGTTGATTAAACGGAGGTGTGTGAACGATGCGATTGCACCACCAGCTTTCTAAATGCTCCAGCGTCGGTGCCGACTCATGTCCAGTGAGATCTCCTCTGTAGACTGGATAGAGCGCGTCTGGTGGACCGTGAGTCGCAAACTTGTGGTGGCGTTGGCCATCTATTGTGCTACTGCGGGTAAAGAGCAAGCTGCAAAAGCCAAATCATCGTCGCAGTTGACACCCGCTCCACCAATACGACTAGCACCAATCATCAGACCTTCGGACTGAGCTTGGACATGCGAAAACCCAGCAGCGGTTGCGACGCAGTTTACTCCGGTAGCAGCTGGGCCGGGATTTCCTCGCGCAGCTCCGTCGCAAAGGAGTTGAGAGAGGATGTGGCAGAAAGCGCGAAGGACAACTTGCTGTCCAACACCCTCGACTAAAGGAACGACTTCGAATAGCTGCCATCCCAGTAGATGCAGATCAGCGCAATAAATCAAACTTGTGCCGCTCATCCGACGAATGCGCTTCGTCAGCAACTCACTGCCTGCATTAGTAGCTGGTTTGCAGTGGAAATATTAAACGCCATTCGCCGATCACTCGTGTTGTGTTTCGCGCGAGGCTGGACTTCGAATGAGGATGAAGACAGCAATTGAAAGGACCGGCTTGGAATTTTTCTGACATCGCAAAACGTAGAACTTTCGCTGATCCGGCACACCTAAAATTGCGTTCCTCGCTGTGCACGTAAACACGGACAGGTTTCTTTGCTGTGCAGTGGGCAAGGATCAGAGAATTGTGTTCTCTGCTGCCGTCGCTCTCACGACCAGTGATGCGTTGTTTGAATCTAAATGCGTCGAAGGTCGCATCGGCAGTCAAGGGCAGGAAGGTGCTAGACAGTGGCAGCGTAGCTCATAACGCCGCGATGTCTGGTCGATGTGTGACGATATGGGAGTTTGTATGTTGGCAAAGGTCGGACCCACGATGACTGCGTTGATACCTGTGTCATGACGTACTGCGCTTATACCTGATGTGTGGCGTCTTACGCAGCAAACAAACCGTCCAGTTCGGTCGACATCCATCGCTTCGCTAGGACGTCGGGTGTACGCTTGCGCTGGCTGGCGCCCATATGTGATTGCAGCGCGAGATCGATGCTACGAGAAGCAAGCGCCCCAATGGGCACTGCCGCACGGCGACTTCGACCTCCCAACGGGTGGCGACTCTCCGCGGCAGAGTACTGACATCTTTGGCTTCCTGTGATGCCTGGGAAGTGGAAATGGCGAACACCACAGACAGATACAGGTAAATCGATCTGTGGGTGCAGGACAAATGAGCAAGCCAAGTTGCAGTGCAAGTCGAGAAATAAACCACTGCATGATGTACCTCGCGGAGTCAAACTTTATATTCGTCTGCGTGCGCATGATAATGCCGCGAGCTGCATGCAGCTAATTGCGAGCTGTAATTTGCGAACGCCATCGAACCATGCTGACGTCTTAGAAATGAAAGTTCCCGCACTCATGTGATCAAGTTGGGGCAGCTAGCTGGGAGAAGTCAGAAAGCTGAGGTGGACATCGGCGTGTCGTTCGCAGATGGGAAAAACACGGTGGGGAGTTGGTGACGATGATGCTTGGCCAAGCGTGCGCTAACATCATGTGGCAGAAGTCGATCATGCTGAGTGTCCTGCATCAATGAGCACATCCTTGAAACTTGAAATTTGCTCGTTGGGGAATTGACTGCAAACTCGCGAGAACCAGCTGCTGGAATGCAACTCAGCGCCACATGGTACTTCACCTCGCCGGTGCGAAATGGGCAAAAGGCGACTGCCGATGGTCCCATTGGAAACCTGCGGAGCGATATTCCTCAATTCTTCACAGCTTCGGCTCTTCTCTCACAACGCTCACGTCCAAAGATACGAGAGCCGAAGGCATTTGAATTCATTCCAACCATGCTCTGAAACTTGTTGGTTAACAACAGCCATCAAGTTGGCAGGCACTGACGTGGCAGATTCGGTGCGATGGATGTGTAGGGTTGGAACCCGCAAGCCTTTGTCGGGGTGATGCCAGGCATTCCACGAACGCGCACCGAGCAGACAAGTTTGCTGGTTTGAGAGAACAATCGCGTGCTGCTCCATGTTGCCATGCATTGGTGCTGTGTGCAGATGATGATGCTTTCGTTGTCTTCAACCAGTGCGTCGACATGGCTTCACATGTGGCCGGCCCGGCAGAGAGCTCAGCCAACAACGCGAGGCGAGGACCAACGCCAATGCATCACCGCAGCAATCGGACAACGAGCTCAACAGTCCGACGACACTTCTTCTTGAGAACCCAGCTCATGGGCGCCTCGGCATTTCCATGTTTGGTGTGCATGCTCGTGATCGAGGCTGAGCAATGGATGGTGCGAAAATGCGAGACAGACCTACTGCCCGCTCCTGCGTGCGTGTGCGGATGGACTTTACACCAACACACAATGCTCCCCATCTCCAAATTTTGTGCCCACCCCGGAAAGCGACCCAGGTCGACCATCAGCACGCGACTCTTCGAAACCTGACGGAGTTGCCCGTCCTCCTCGGCGATTTCTTGCATTCTCGCTGTTGTTGTCTGCTTTCGTTCTTCTCCATTTGACCAAGATCATGACATGTGGCCAACCCGCTCTCGGCAAGCCAGATCCAGATGTTTGAATCGACTCTATGGTTGGGACATCCAAATCCATGTGGCTGATGACGGGGCTAAACTTGACATCCGCGATGACGACGCTGCCTCCCAGCCCTCGGCCGCAGGTTGACCCGTTCATACGCACAGCCTGCCATTCAACGATTTGCAATCTCGAACAAACCCGAGCGTTGAGCCTCGCTCAGCAGCATGACCAGTGAACATGAGCACTCCACACCAGCCACCCACGAGATATCCAAGTTCCCGCGTGTCAACCTGTGGGCAGAAAAGCTCGATGCCTTCCACGCAGACGCCGAACAGTTGCTCACGAAGACTATGAGGGCATACCATCGCAGCAACGTGCTCCTCAATCCAAAGAGATGGAAGAAAGTACGCTCGAGAGACAACCTCCACGTATATCGTGATCGTTCAGTGTCAAACGCGTACGCACCGGAGATGGTTTGTGTCGGCACCATGCCGGGTCGACTGGAAGATGTACTCGAAGGCTTGAACTGCGAGACCACGCGCGAGTTTTGCATGATGCAAGCCATCATTAGTTCACGGTTCCTCGATGGCGCCGTGTTGAAGGTCATCCAGCGTCGCTCACACGACGAGCCGTACAGCTTCACGGGCATCAAGTGGTTCGCGATGCACGTGCCAGGCGGAGGCTTGATTTCCAACAGGGACCTGTGTGTCTTCGAGGTGCGTTGCCGTCGTGATCACACTCCGTTGCGGAATGAACATGTTCTTGACTGTTGTGCGTACGTGGCCTCTGCAGAAAGTCGGTCTCGTGTACGATCCAGACACCAAACGCCGCCTGGGCTTCAAGCTCTTCCACTCCGTCGACATTCCAGAGTGTCCTACGCTACACGGTTTTGTCCGCATGAAAGCAAACGTGTGCTACGTGCTGGAGGAGATCGAGCCAACCGTCCTCGGCGTGTACTTGACGGGGTCGTTTGACTGGAATGGCTCGTCGATGCTGTCTCGCGTCGCGAACCCGACGATTGCATACTACTTGTTGCGAGTGGGGGAGACGTCCAAGTGTCTGCGAGCGCGCAAGTTCACGGAGCGGAGCCGGTCGTTCAAGGGACCAAAGAGCAAGAAACGGTGAGTTCATGTACGCTTGCTATTGGTGGATTCGTGAGGGGCTAACAGCGTGGGCTCGTGTGATAGACGTAAATGTGATATTTGTCAAGAGTGGAATCGCTCAATGTTCCATTCGTATGAGTCGTGTTGGGGATGCGAGAACTCCGTGAGTGATGCTTGGTCGAAGTGGGGGGTGTATGTGCGTCTGGTGCTGACAAGACGCTTCGGTGTTGCGTTGTTGTCTTGTTATTATAGAATGTCTGTCGTCGGTGTCGTCAAATGGAGTGGATGCTGGCTCCTGAATTGAGCCCGACGGATGGCATCGTGCAGCGACCATTCTGCACTTCGTGTGTGACGCACGTCGAATCAAGTTCCGCTTCCAAACCTCGGCGTCACACAGACTGGCCCATGCATACGTTTCAGCTGTCCGACAAGAAGAGGGGCGGTATGTCCGTCGCGGCGACGTTAATCGATGAAGAATTCGACCATTTGGACAGCTTCGTGTCCTTGGAGGATGACAACGATACCAGCGATTCAGAGGAGTGTGAAAGTGACGACTGGCCCGACCTAGACGTCAAAGCTAGAAGCCAGTCGTTGAGCGCGTTCTCGCTCAACGTCATGTCCCAGCTCAAGGAGATCAGTGTCGATGGAGCGGAGTTCTCGGAGGAATCGCTTGTTGACGAGTCGAGTCATGTGATCGAAGCCAGCTACGATGGTACCGACAACTTGGAGGACTCCGTGTTGATCGAAGCTGATGATGAGTTTCCGATATTGTCACGAAATTCGACGGAAGATTGGAGCTCCCAGGTGTTATCAACCCGCAATCCCACCGTTGTTCCAGAAACTACGCAATTGTCAACTACCGCGAGGCACCAAGACATGTACCAACGGATTTTGCGGGCGAATTCGATCGCCGAGGCCACGCTCCTAGTTACGCGTGAGCATGCGAAGGTTGCCAAGAGCATGTGGGAGCGCGCCAGCAGCAAGTATGGTCACCGTCTGTGAATCATGTCTGGTATTGTAAATTGTTGTGCCAGGGAGATTAGCGTTAGAGTCAAGTCATCACCGGCTCGTGGCAGACTGAATGCCACAGACTAGAGTCATGTCGTCATCGTTTTGTGGCAGATTGAATGCCATACATCGTGTTAGCGATTAGAGTAGTAAATAAGTTCAAAGTGAAAAAGTGAATGTGTATTGTCTCGAATGCCATCCAGCGTTGAAGCACAACACTTCCGGTGCTGGAGATTCCTTGTGGTGATAACAAGGTTCGTTCGCACTGTCACATTGCCTACTTCACATAATCGTTGGCTGTATTGGTGACACTGGATGACATATTGCGGTCTTGTTAAGGGAAACGCAATCTAGGTGAATGCAAATGCACACCACAGTTAGTTCCCTGCAGTATAACATGTATTTGGTATCTGAGGTAAACTGAGTTCCCTCTATGAACTTGTTCAACCACTCGTTGAATTCCCTTGTACATCTTAAACAAATTACCACATACAAACACTTCTAGTATTAGACCTAGTCCAGGTCTCTCCCATAAACGATTTCTACGTTCACTCTCTCGTTTACCTATTTTAACGCCTTCGTCTTCTTCCACATCTTCAGCTCTTTCGTCGCACCTTTTACAAGTTATGCGCCCAACACGCACCTGCGACTTCTCCGTGCTCTCCAGCGCCGCCGCCTTCGACGTGGGCAAGACACCTGTCACCACGGCCCTCGACGGGAAAGCCCTGCTCAAGCTCGTTACCGTCGAGAACTGGGACGGCACGCTGACGGAAGACGAAGACCCCGAAGACGACACCTTCGATGAAGACGTCGTGCAGAGAACTCCTCCACCGACCCCGACGACAAGCCAGAGGCGGAGAGCGACGGTTCCGGCAGCTCTTCCGGTAACGAGTGCGTCGATGAAGATGGCGACACGGAGATGAAGGATGCCTCGCCACCCAAAAGATCATGGCGTTCTCCGACAGAAAGCGCGAAGAGCAAGCCATGCGAAAGAAGCGCGTCAGGCACCCGCACGCTGAGCTCGCGGGTGGTCAAGCGCATGGAAGCCAAGGCGAAGGCTTTCCTCATGAAGACGCTCGACCGAACGCACGGCATGCTTGTCATGCACAAGCGCACGTGCTGCGAGATCTTCAAGCCGCTCTGCGATAAGTACAAAGGAGCTGAAGCACACGGAGACCCCAACTTCATCCAGCCGCAGCTTATGAACATGAAGTACGAAGAAGGCGCCGACGTGACGCTTTTTTTCTCGAGCTTGAGAAGGTCATGCAAGCCGTTGATGAAGCGACAAGCTCCGTCATGAGCGACAACAAGAAGTCGTTGTACCTGCTCCACGCGATGCCTAAGTCGTGGAAGAACGACCTTCGGATTTGGCGTGCTGCTCGAAAGTACGTTCCGTACGAAGAGCGCAAGCACAGCATTCAAGCCAAAGTTCGGGATGGCTTGGCAAAGGCCCGGCATGCATTGCACCGAGGATCGCCCGATACCCCGAAACTAGCGGTTGAACAGATTTGTAAGCTGACACCAATGCTGAGGAACCTAGGAAGAAAAAGCCCCCGATGGCCCAGTGTGAGTACTGTGGTTACACCAATCACCCAATGCGCCTGCGTCGAAGGGATCTTCACAATGGCGAGGTGAAGGAAGGAGTAGTGCTGCATGCCAACTTCTCGCTGGTTGCCTATCAGGCACAGCCGCCTTACCATGCGAAGAAGCCACACGGCAAACCGCACCAAAGCTTCCAGCCATACAATAATCGTGGCAAGCGTCCATTCAACTAACCGCAGAAGTATCAACGCCGCCTGTATCGCAACAACAACAACGGTCAGAACAACGGCAACAACCATGGTCACAACAACTACAACAAAGGCAATGGCATCAACAACGACAATGCCAGTGATTTGTTTGAAGTTCGGCCAGCCAGTTGATATCCGCAAGCTGGCGCATAAGCTTGGTCAACTGAAGAGCGAGCCAACTCGTGACTGGGGCAACAATCCGTTTGGCATCATTGCTACCACGGACGCTAAACACGACGCGATCAGCCTAACCGCCGACGCCGTAGCTGGCACTGATCCACTATGGCCGTTCGACTATGGATGCACTCGCGACATGGCGTTCCAGGAGTCCTGGTTCAAGGCTATCCGTCCAAGCTCAGGCTCTATCACAGTTGGTGGCAAGAAGAAAATCCCTAGTGAAGGCGTTGGCGAGATCGAACTCCACGTCAGAGATACTCATGGGGAGGCCCAAGCGCTCACGCTCAAGAACGTGCTAAATGCACCAGGCATCCACTTCATCCTATTCTTAGTTCCACATGCGACGGCTACCGCATCAACTTCATAAAGGAAGGGTGCCACATCATGTGCCCAGGAGGATACTCCATCGCTGCTAACATTGGCCAGAAGGCGGACTTGTATCAATTTAAAGCCAAGCCCGTCAGGGAGATTGAAGCGTTCCTCGCTGACACAGCTAAGAACGATCCTGTTTTACTCGCCCAAAACGATTGTTACAGGACATGTCCAAAGCCGAAGCAATTGACGGGCTGACAACCCGGAGTGAAGGACCACCGTCCGATTACATTTGCATCTCCTGCATAAATGCAAAGTCTCACAGAGCACCCGTTAACAAAAATAAACATAAATGCACAACGCGTCCTTTGCAACGAGTCTACTCTGACATGAATGGTCCTTTACTGTCCGGATGTCGCTACTTTGTCATCTTCATCGATGCCTATTCCCGATTCATGTTCCTGCAGGTGATCAAAAGCAAATCCGAGCTCCATGAATGCTATGAGAGCTTCCGACAAACTGCAATCAACACATTCCGATACGAAGTCCAGAACATGGAATTCAAACATAACCGCTATGACCCGAACGTCTCCGACAACGCCAGAGAATACGAAAACCTAGGGCGCATAATTCATGAGAAATACGGCACTCACACACGGTTCACCAATGCTTACGTACCGCAACAAAACGGTGTCGCCGAGCGCCGCATGCGCACCATCATGGAGAAGGCTCGCACTTTCCGCCTTGACGCTTACCCAAACAACTATGAGGTGAGTGTGTCATGCCCACCTGTCACTTGATCAACCGCACGCCTAGCACGAGCATCAACGGACTCACACCATACGAGCCGTGGTACGATCGCAAACCCACCATAGAGCCATTCAAAGTGTTTGGATAGTCCGTCGAGACAAACGAAGGATATGTGCATGTAAATGAAGTCCATCGAACCAAACTGGAAGCGAGAGCTACGAAGGCAATGCATGTCGGCATTCGCACGATGAAACGAGGTTACCGCCTGCTGAACATCAAGACAACACAGATCATTTACATTCGGGACGTCACATTCCAGGAAGATCATTTCCCCGAGCTCCAATTTCTCAAAATGGACAACTTACTCCGGCGTTCTCTGAACCGGAACATGATGCTCTGCCTCCTACCATCCGTACCCAACCTCTTCGGATTGTACTTCGTGTTTTCAGGAGGATACCAAGCTTAGCTAGCTTTGTAAACCTAACAGATGCGGCGGCAGGCCACCCCGCGAAGAAAGCTAGATAGGACGATGATGCATCTCGTCCGCCCACGGAGATCCAACAACCAAATCCTAAGCAAGGATTTGGTTGTTGACTTGATGCAAAGAGGATCCGCATAAAACGCTGGATAAAATCCAAGCTGATCAGCTTGCTCGTAAAGCCTATTCGCTATTAGCAGTGAGGCATATTCCTGAACCAGAGACCTACAAAGAGGCAATGGATTCACCACATGCGGCAGATTGGCTGCTTGCAGCGGAGTCAGAGTTCAGATCCTTGATGCAGCACAAGACATGGTCGTTAGTTCCTAGACCAAAAGGGCGAAGGGTTTTGCAAAATAGATGGGTATGGGTGATCAAATACAATGGTGATGGCGACATCGACCGCTTCAAAGCTCGTCTTGGGATCAAAGGATTTCTGCAACAGTATGGAGTCGATTACAATGCGATTTTCGCACCGGTCATTCGAATGGAAGTGCTTCGCCTTCTGCTCACCTTTGCAGCATTGCTAGATGGATGTCAAGACTACCTTCCTATATGGCTTCTTGGATGAGGAAATCTACATGGAGCAGCCACACGGCTTCATCGTCTCTGGCAAAGAAAACCTCGTTTGCAAACTGCACGAGAGCCGCTAAAACAACCACCTCGAGTATGGTATCAAACCCTTTGTGCATATCTCGAAAGCCTGAACTTCAAAAGGCTGATCAAAGATCGCTGTGTCTTCGTTGGATGCATGCTTGGAGCTATTTGCTACATCGCTGTCTATGTTGACGACATGCTGAGCATTGCACCGACCATTGCCAAGGTCCAACAACACTAAAATCGGCCCTTAAGCAGCGCTTCAAGATGTCTGAGTTGGGGGAGGTCTGGTACCTACTGGGTTGGTCAATTGCGCGATATAGGGAACGTCGCACTATATTCATTCATCGAGCAAAGTATGCTAGAAAAGTGCTTGAGACGTTGAATAGCATCGACGCGCATCAAGCCCCAACGCCAATAGCGCTTGGACGTAAGCTAACCAAAGACCTGTGCGCTTAAACCAAAGAAGAGCAGTCGCACGGTACCATACCGCGGAGCGGTTGGGAGGTTCAGGTACTTAATGATGGGTAGCCGACCCGATCTAGCCTATTTCATTCGAGAATTAAGTCGATTCCTCGAGAATCTTGACAAACAACACTGAACAGCGGTCAAAAGAGGCATTAGATACCTCAAAGGAACCGCAAACTACGGCAACACACGTTGAGGACATGTCAACGTGGAGCTATTCAACAACACGCAGTACCTCAGTACTTACACGAATTCAGACTACGCTAGCTGCGCGGACACTTAACGCTCAGTCGGAGGATACATCACGATTCTCTGTGGAAGCCCAATCTCCTGGTGCTCAAGGAAACACCCCACGGTGGTTCTGTTAACAACAGAAGCAGAATACTGTCTACGACAAGGTTAACCATTAAAATCGAGATAACAAGAAACCTTAACGGTGTAAAATGGTATTATACGAATACCTAGTGGATATTTCATCTTCTCAATGGAATAAAGCCAAGCTAGCTCTTCAAAGAAGCCATTTAGAGCGTCGCCTTCGCGCTTGACGTAGCAATATGAGTCGGAGTCGATAAAAAACGTAGCGGTTCGCCGACCATCGCTCTTGAAATGCAGTGGTAGATGCCTTTTTCTTGCTTCGGAGGGATGCCAATAATGAAACCTCTCTGACTTGAACTCCGAGTGATAGCTTCCCACCATTTATCCTTCGCCTTCTTCTTGAAGGTACCGGTTTGTTCAGGAGAATGGGGTCATAGCCTCGTTGGCTTAGCGCGATTTGAAAGGCTACCATGCTGTAGGCGCCATAGCGAGGATCTCCATGGTCTTCACTGGACACTTAAGAGCTAGGTCTTGGAGTACCTCAGCCAATATGGCTTGGGTAATGAAAACGCGCTGTTGCAGCGCATTGTTCAAACCAGACAAACCGCAGCATGCTTACCTCTGTGATAGATGGTCTTGATTCTGGCATACGACGCGTTGTCGACGGTTCATAATCTATTGCATCCAATGCGATGCAGCACCTTGCTCAACCTCAGGTCACAGTCTCTCCTTGAAGGGAATGTAAGGCTGAGCAGTGCTACAAAGCAACGCTGACACGGCCACCACCAACTTTGTGGTAGAATGCAAAAGTTGCAATGCCCATGCAGGACTTCGTGGTGAGCACGCAATGCAGCTAGCAACTAACCCAATAAATATATATCCAGTAACACATATGTTCAATTTGCTAATGTATAGAGAAAACTCGTCTAGCAGAAAAAAATACAGTAGCATTCATGTCGTTTGCGTTACTAGCAGTCACGAATTCCAGATTGGGTGGGGGCTGAAAAGGGAAACGCAATCTAGGTGAATGCAAATGCACACCACAGTTAGTTCCCTGCAGTATAACATGTATTTGGTATCTGAGGTAAACTGAGTTCCCTCTATGAACTTGTTCAACCACTCGTTGAATTCCCTTGTACATCTTAAACAAATTACCACATACAAACACTTCTAGTATTAGACCTAGTCCAGGTCTCTCCCATAAACGATTTCTACGTTCACTCTCTCGTTTACCTATTTTAACGCCTTCGTCTTCTTCCACATCTTCAGCTCTTTTGTCGTACCTTTCACAATTCTTAGGGCGAGTAGTGGTACGACCGCGTTGTAGTGAAACAGGATGACGTATTGCGATCTTCGATCGCGATGATTCTTAGGGCGAGTAGTGGTAAGGCAGCCCGAAGAATGCCGCCAAGGCTGTCTGTCTGTGAAGTTCAACTACTTGGAAGAGAAAAATCCTTCGGTCAGTTGGCCAAGTCTGAAGCTACGCTTTGACTCGGACAGGAAGCAAGCCCTTTTACTTCTTCTGAACGGGGAATGTGCTTCTACAACTTAAGGAATGCCACTGAGTACGCAACAAAGCTGTACATCATATCCTGGTGTGGAAAGAAGCTAAGTGAGTCTGAGAACGGGTTGAAGCTAGCTGGCAGGATCTGGTACTTGCCCGTTTTGATCAAGCGTGTTTTTCGGACACACGAGGGCTCCCCGTGCCTGTTTGTCAAGTGAAGTGGAGCCGAGATCGCCATCATTGGGCTCTTTGTCGATGATATCGTCATGGTGAGAACCGACGCGGCAGTAGCAGAGCTATGATAGCACTGAAGGCCGCGTTCTAGGTGAAAGACGGCAATATGTCCTTTTGTCTGGGAATCCAGGTCCGCTAGATCTCGATGCGGATACGGTTGCACCAGGTAAAGTACAAGCGCTTGAGCATGAGGGAAGTCTCGAACGTTACTAAGCCGCCCATGGTAGTGGGAAATCTGAAGCAAGAAAGTGACGTCTACGGCCCAAGACGTGACAGTGAAGAAGTTCTAGGCCATCGGTGCTCTCTTTTATCTTTCCAACCGTTCGCGCCCAGATATATATATATATATCTTTCGCAGTGCGTGTGCGTGCACGATACTCATTGAGCGCCCACCGGTTTGGTTCGCGTTTCTAATCGAACTAGGATACTGATTGTGTTGTACTGTCGGAACCTGAAACCAAACTTCCGAGTGGTTTGCAAGTGCGTGCTCGAGCGGATACGATGGCACATGATAGACTGTCTCCCGTGATGAAGGTGTAAGCCTGCCGTCGTGCAGAAGGACGGTTAAGACTGCAGGGCATGCGGCGACGACGGCAATTACTGCTATTGTTACTATCGGGATGGGACAAACCTTGACGCAGATTAACCGATGAGAATGCTGCGATCACTGTCGACGATTTCGCAGAAAGTACATAATAATAGGCATGCACGTCGCTGGCTGACGTAAACTACACATTACGGTCTCTGGTCACGTAAATCGTGGGTGGTCATCATATTTCAAGAATCGGCTTTACAAGATTCTGCAAGCGGTAATTTTGCGTGCCGTCATTTCGCATGCCCGCGCAACATTGCAATGGAGGAATACACGGTCGAGCGGATCCTGAGAAGCGAGTGAAGCAGCGCCATGGACAGCGTAAGACCATGTATTTGGTCAAGTGGGAAGGCTACGAAGATCCATTATGGGAGCCTGCACACAAACGCACCAATTGCTCCGAGAAGATCGACGAGTTTTGCGCGCATACCGCACGCAATGAGACGCAAGCGACGCAGCCTGAGTCAGCTTCGAAGAAGTTAATTTCGGTGGTACGAGGCAATCCACCTTCATTCTCTGCAACGGCACGCCTGCTCTCACGGCTCCTGGGATGCCAGAAAAAACTTGTAAAGGGGTTTCCAGAGAGCGTTACTAAATTTCCGCCTCTGAAGCAAACGTTCACTGGAAAGAAGAGCAACAACCATGATGCCCATAATGGTATGCCTGCGCTAGATAAATCGAATCAAGAGAACAACCCCCGATAATTGTAGCATCGAACAAATCAACTAACTTCAATACGTCAATCTCACGTCAGTTGTGAATAAATGTAGCGGAAAGCGACACATGAATTCCCTCGTCACATTTAATCGCCACGTTCAAATTGACTGTGTGTCCACAGCCAGTCGAGGATACCGATTCTCACTCAAAATTGCGCTACTAGGAGAAGAAATGGCTATCCTCGCAGCCCTAACGAATGCCGCTAGTCGCCGATGTTCACATCCGTTGCCGGAATTCGGTACGCGATCGACCACAGCTCACACGGGAATTCTATGCATTTATCGCGTGCGTTTTCATCGATAAGCGCGATGAAAACGTACACAGCAAATTCCTAGAAATCGCTCTCAAGTCTTCTCAGTCAGTTGACAGCAAGGGAACGTGGATTTCAGTCTTCAAACTGACGCTTCGGAATCCCGGAGATGGCCCTGCTTTCAACATTAATGATTTTGATCTGCCAACAGGTCACGTTGGAGCAATCGCAATCATTACGAACCTTGGCAATTTTCGAGACATTCCAAGCTAGTATCCTGTCCGCAGATGTTCCAGCACGTTACTACGTTGATGTTTGCACGAGTTTTAGGACACGATTTCTAAAATACTGTATCGTCCACTCTTAAATTTGTTGCAAATGAAGAAGTGAGCCACGGATTGGAGGAGTTCAAGAAGTTCATTGATTTTGCGTATCAACTATCTTAAGTGCATAATATGCAGTCATTGCGTCGCTACGGATCATTCACCTTCGTCATCGGAATCATGCAGACTCAACGCTGCAACGATTCGACAAGATGGCTGCACGTCGCCAGCCGTCCGTAGCGTGATCTGTGTGCTTGAGGCCCACGCATGGCACAACAGATCGAAGGCCTCGTCCACGTTGATGGCTTTACAATTGGCACCAAGGACAAGACAAGCGCCACCTACCAGCTCACCGTTTCAGCCATCAGTCGCTTTTTGATAGCGGCACTACCCCCTGATCCATCGGCTAAATGATGCACGATGTGTTTGGAGGGAGCTTGAGAAGTTCAATGTTCGAAAAGGAGAAGACATAAGGCTCCTCAGGCTGCAACTAGTCCGGATGCGGATCTTCAGCTTGTGGTGGAGCCTCCACTGGCATGCTGGCACCCGTATCAGGAATGACGGCGATCTCTTCGGTGTCATCGTCATTGCAGGTTTCATCGCAGGCATCGCTGGTTGTTCTTCGTTTGCTATGGGGCCTTCGTCGACGGCAAAGACGCTCCGTCACAGCCAAATACGATTAGGCAATTTTTCGCCACCATGCGCTGATTTAGATTATCCATGGTGGAATGAAACAACTTTGTGACCATCCACGCTTTTGGCGTCTGTTATAGTATTGGGTGCCATCTCCACGGGTTCAGATCCCGTCCAGGCGCTTCCACTGAGTACGGCGGGGTACTGCGCTCCCACGGAGTTCCACGCAATGCACTGAGCCGTTTCCAACTCTTCGATGATGATCATCGGAAGATTTTCTGTTCCATTGAAGTTGGAGCCAGCCAGCATCGCCAGCCGATTTTTGTGTCGCTTAGTCCCCGAGATCGTAGTTATCTTCGCATTGCATTTTGCGCCTTTCTCATAGATAGATGTGGTTGGCGCCGCGTCGTGGCGCCGCATGAACGTGGGCCCACCCACGACTAAACATTGGCACCGTCGATGAATCCAAATGCAGATCAGATGCTATTCGCGAGCCCAGAATCCGCAATGTCGATGTCGGCACCGGAATCGCATTGTGCTGACAGAATTTGTACAAAGCCAGCAGCATGAGATCAATGTCGGTCGTATTGGGATTACGAGGAAGGTTTTGTTGCCGCTCTTGGTCAGGCAGCACTTACCACTTTCGTTTGCTCTTTGGAATGCACCAATCTGAGAATTGCCAAGCTTCACTGCTGGCTTCAGCGTGACGCGCTGTGGTTTCCTTCCTGGTGATGCTGCGGTTGGTTGTGGGCTTGCCATGGGCGATGTGGCAATGACGATTCCCAGCACCATGGTCACTGGAATGTGTCCAGTTTGCACGTAAACCCTTGGTTGCAGTATCAGCTGCGAGCTTAATTTAGAAGGCATTAGAAATGGCATGGCACACCCCACACCATAAAATTTTCAAAAATTGTATCAGATCTGAGAAGCCTGATATGAGTGGGTCATACAGTATAATGTTGTTCTCAGTAATTCTGTTCTGAGAATTCTGCGTTGTGATTAACTCAATTCAGCACCATGCTGCCATTTGTTCTGAAAAAAAATTGCTCTTAAGTGCAGTGCCAGCTCGCACGAATGTGCTCAAGAGTGCGCTCGCGCAAAGGCACACGCTGTGGTTTAAGGCTAAACTGAGATGTCATCGCAAGTTGCTCATGAAAACCGTATATTCACCAAGTACTATGCACGCTGAACGACGGTGCTGTGGCTCGTGCGTGCTGGCGTTGGGGTCGCTGCATTGCTGCGTCTGTTTGATTTTGAGTTTAGAAGTGGTGCTCCATCAATCGCACCCATCGCTCGTTTGGTGTTGGCTACGCTCAGGCCATCCTTGGACATTCCACCGATGGTATCTTTCGAGAATAGGAACATGCACGCCC
The DNA here is from genome assembly GCA_002286825.1 of Lagenidium giganteum. Classification (NCBI taxonomy): domain Eukaryota; phylum Oomycota; class Peronosporomycetes; order Pythiales; family Pythiaceae; genus Lagenidium; species Lagenidium giganteum. Next base: position 20,649 of record NSDO01000210.1, on the reverse strand, counting down.
AGAACCGGCACGCTCAGAGCACGTTTATTTGGTCCAGAATAATTACCCTACCCGACCACATGGCGCCAGAACAGAATTACTTAGACCAGGGCCTAAAAACGTCAGAAACGTCACTGCAATAAATGATCACATCACACAATTTGTGATAAAACAGCAAATTTGTTTCAGCTGAGAGATCTAGTACTTCTATGAAGTGCCTCAGCTGTTTTTGCGATGGCAGGTGGCGTTTCTGGGTGCTTGCATCACTCTCTGTTATGCCACATTCAGGATTGAAGTGGCTACCGTAATGAACGCCCAACCTGCAACGTTGGTTAAAAGGCTGAAATAGCATGTTATGTAAATATCATTATATCTATGGCTTAATTGTGTGGACCACACCACCAATGACACCGCCCCCATGACTGGTCTGTCCTAGTGGTTCCCGCCAAACGCATTGACGCGCAATGGGAAGGTCTGACTCCACCAGGAACGCAGCGAAGCTGCAAGCGCTCGAGGATGCGAAGACGCAGTGCAAGACCAAGGTGCCGCGCACCTACAAGGTGCACCGAGCCACGCTTTGGCGCTGGGCACGGAAAGAAGACCAGCTGCGTGACGCCAAGCCCATGCGTACGTTCGTGGAAGTCCTGTGCTAACCTTTCACCCCTGACCACGCGTAGTCATCCCGCCTTTCGCGAGCTTACCCACACGGAATTCACCGCGGAGGTACCCTCAGGCTGACAATAATATATTTTTGCCCCTATTTATGCTTACCATTTTTCATGCCAGTATACAAACTTCAAGTCAAGTGCCATTTTCCCGCCATCTTACCTCTATAAACATTTATAGTGAGTAAATACATAAAATATTAGCTTACAAAGGCAGAAGGGGTGTGTTCCTCACAGGCACCAAGCCTTCGGCACGTGTTGCACCTTGGTGTGCGTTGCAATTTGACCGTTCATTACGGTAAGTGCAACGAGCGGTACGATGGTACTTCTGGTGAATGTGTAACCCCAAGTTACGATCGAAGTGGCTATGTGCAGAGAATATAAAGAGTGATTGTCCTGTGGTACCCTTCTGGTGGATGTGTAACCCTAAGTTACCCCAACCGTGATACCACTGTCCTCCATCGATCAACACTTTTCATTTTTCCTCCAAGGTTTTGGAAAATTAATCGACCCGTACTTTGGTGCGAAATCCGAGCGCAGTATCGACAGCCAATGGTGCGTGGTGCATCGACTGCGGCGGCGCGCAGACGCGGGCGCGGAAAGAAGCGCGCCGCGCCAACGCAGGCAGCGGCACACGCCCAAGAAGACCCGCCGCCTCGTGCACGCTGCTCACCTGCGGTGCACGCGGACACCGAAGTAACGGAAAGCGTGCGTGTGGTCGTGGAATGTAAGCCCATTGATCAGCGTGACGCTGCTATGCGGGACGAAATAAATGCATATTTGAAAGCGTATTGCGATCGCACTTATCAGGTGAGTACATTGTGTGATTATTTGAGTACACATCACTAACACAGCATACAGGTCTACAGCACAGGCATATCGAAATCAACCGCTCGACGCAACACGGGGCAGCGGAAGCTGGCGAAGTTTTCTGAAGACAAGCTGATTGATGAAGAACGCTTTGGTTACACAGTAGTACGCCGTCCACAACCACTCCGTGTATGCGAAGTGGTACGGGGTCTGGAATGCGTTAGCCCCACGTGTACGAGAGGTTGTGAAGGGTTTGATCGCTGCAAATACCTCGCGTCGGAGCATCCTGCAGTAAATCCGCAACCACAATGACACAAACAACACGATGAAGGACGTTCACAGATGAAGACGGATACGTACACGGCTCCGATGGTGCGCCAGCGCCTCCGTAAGTACCTGCAAGACTTCGCACTCGAGAATGGTAATGAAAGTCGTGTCTTCGTTAAAAAAAAGGTTCGTTTAGGCTACTTTGATTTGATGATTTGAGTTTAACGGGTTTGGCATAGGGAATTGCCCGCTACATCGCATTGCAGACTGCGCATATGGCGAAGATGTTTGATGCATTTCTCGAGGTGTTATTAATTAGCGCGACCATGACACTAACAACGTGAACTACAAGCTCCTCCGTATCATGAATGATGCGTTCGGTCACGGACAATACCTTCAACTAGGAAATCGCAACCGAAAGCGCACGCTGAGAGTACCCAGACTGCAGAGAATGGCGCAGAGAACGGCACAGAGACTGCCGAGAATGCGGAGCGACGGCAGAGAACGATACTAACGGAACCTTCCTGGTTTGTTTCTGGTTTGTCCGCAGCATCCATTACTCGAAAACGAACAATATGACACATTGATGATGGCTCTCGAGTCATTCACGGACAACAACCCAAGGTGGCGCGTCATTTCTTGTGTCGTGATCGATAAAGGCTTAGGAGATATCCGCGCTGAAGAAGGCACTGCCAGGCGCACAGATTCGTTTGTGTCAGTGACATGTGAAGAAGTATCTGCGGCAGGAGACGACAAATACCAATTCAGCCGCTGGGAGAAGAATCGACTGAGAGGAGCGGTTGCAATGATGATCAAGATGCCGTCGAAGGAAAAGTACAAAAGCGTCAAGAATGTGATGTACGCGATCTTGCCAATTGGGACAACTGCGTCCGCATATCATCGCTGCAGTGTCTCACACCTTGGGAATAACACGAACAATAGGGAAGTCGGTGTTGTGCATTATTGCCGTATTGTAACTAATAACTCGAACATATCAGGTTGGAGTCAAGCTGGCAGAAAATACGATGGTTGTGAATCACGCCACAGCTCTTGACGAGTGCGTTGTTGGAATCATGATCTGGCAGAAAGAGCTGAAGAGGGGTGGGGGCGAAGACGTGAACGAAGACGAAAACGAAGATGACGCAGATAATTTTGTGATCGCTAAAGGTACTATCGAAGCAAGTGAAGACGAGGCTGAGCCATAAATGAAAGCGATTTTTGCGTTGACATTCACGCTAGATGCCACGCCAGATATACTAACAAGAATGCAAAGTCTGTGAAAGCGACAGCAGAGATGTCGAAGAGACGGCAGAGACGGAAGAGAATGCCAAGGAGATCCAAACAGAGACGGCAAAGAATCAAAAGCAGATACAACCGAGAATCAAGCAAATACAACCGAGAATCAAGCGGAGACGTCCGTGAACGTCCCCAACTTTGGTATTGCTTCGTCCAGCAAGAAGGCTGGACGTCCGAGGATCACAAAAGATCAACAACAACGGCATGAAGGAGAAATCATTAAGGACACAAGACGTCTCTTTTCCAATGGAAGCTTCAAGGACATGGACCTGCCGCACATCGGTGAGTTCATTCAGAAGGACATCACCTTTTGTAGCTGCGCGCACCTGTTCAGGTTGTTTGACGTGAACAAGTCTGCCTCGCTGAAAGTAACAGTGACTACGTCGACAAGGGTGACACCCACAAATGACCAAGAGATTCTGCCGATGGAGAAAATTTCCGAGATCCAGAAACGCGTTCAAGACGATGGGGCAAAGCACTTGAAGACAGACGACAATGTGAACGAATTCAAGAAGCGTGTCAAAGTCAAGTGCGGCAAGGTGACTTACACGTTCGAGCACTTCGCAGCGATGAGCACGCGGCCAAATTACACGCGACTGTTTGATAAAGTTGATCACTTGTGCCAGTGGATAAAAGGGTCCGCGTTAACCGCAACCGTGACGGAAACGCCAACGTTGATGCTAGCGAGGTGATGAATCAAGTCCAGTCTTTGAAGCTCCAAGGGAGTGCGTCAAGCATTCTCTGCTTCGGCAATACAGGCTTTCTCGACAATGCGGCGATGTCCAAGACTATGAAGATACTGGGCAAGCGACATCACTGTCGTGTGCCTCCGTATTTGACCGCTCCACGCACAGACAGGACCCTGCCGCGGAGACTGATGATTGCGGAAACAATTATTTTCGTGTACCCCAGAAACGTGGATATTTTTACGGCTGTCAACGTGAATGACAACCACTGGTGCGGGGTGATTATGGATTTCAAAAGTGCGCACTTTTAAATCTACGATCCGCGCCATTCTAGCTACGGAAACCAGGTCCAGGACTACGTGAAGGCAACGCTAGTCGCTATGCCCACCATAAATCCAGCACAAATTCAAGTTTTGTTCTCCGTTTGTGCTTCTTCGCCAGAAGGACGAATTCAATTGCGGCATCCTCGTGTTACTTTGGTTCGAAGGCTACTTCCATCATCTACCAGCAGACCCGCTTTCGGACATTGATTTGAACTAGGTACCTAACAATTTGCCTGATGGAGACAGCGGCCTCCCCGCGCGTTAATGTTGTCTAAATGAAAGTTTGTTGTCTGTCGTGTACATTCTCTTCTATTCTTTGTCCTTCTCTGTGGATTGTCTGCAGCAACAGTCCCGATTTGTATCGGATTTCATATAGGAAAAAAGACTTCGCCGATTTTGCCACCAAACCAGCGTTTTCCGTCGTCTCCATATGTTTGCAAAGTGCACGACGTGCTTGAAGGAGCTGATATCGCGAAATCGGAGTTCCTGTCCTGGTGTCGCTCTTCAAAACATGCAAGAGGCTGATGGATGGGAACGTTGATGCCAGAGTTGTCCAAGCTGAGCGACTGATCGAACCGTGCGTGTCACATGCGCACGTGCTGTGCGCCACAGTGCTGCGAGCCCCCAATCGGTCGGTATGTTGCTGTCAAGAATCCCATATCTCCACGACTAAGACTAATTTGTCCATTTGGAATGCTGTTTCACGTAGCTGGCCATGCAGCGCAACTTACGTGGTGAGTACGGCTGATTCAACCCTGGGGTGAAGAAGGCCGAGGGGCATGTCGTGGCCCTGTGAGCGGCACAGGGCCACGACATGACCCATACAACGCACAGGCCACCCATCGATGTCGACAGCTGCTTAGCGTGCGAGTTGCGGTATGTCTCTCGATCTACATGGGAGTGAATGGTGAGATCTCTAACGGATCCGATTCATTGCGGAACAGGTTACATCCACGGCCAGTATTACGACTCGCTGCGGTGGTTTGAATACGGCGGTTTGGAAACTATCTGCTTGCAGTTAGCGTTCAAGACCAAGTGTGCCTTCATGCCATTTCGCCCCCCGCGCATCGACAGCACTTGGTCCCGCACATGCTTGGCATTCTGCCCGCAAGACCGGCCAACGGCAACACATCGCTGCCAGCACGAAGCCGCTGTTCTTTTGCCGTCGGCGTCGTCGCGGTACTATCCTTGCCGCTGACGATATCACCATTTTTCAACTGCCAGCTCGCTGCCGCCATTGTCGACAAGAAAATCTTCTGCATGCACTGTGGACTGTCCCCAGATCTGAGCCACACAAGCGTATTGCCCGCTCAACCGACGTGCCATACACGGATCGGCTGCGCGTTCAGATCTTGACAAGGATATCGTGGGCTGGCGAGAGAGCGAACGTGGTGTGTCGATCTCGATCGGATCTCACGCAGCCGAAGATGGCTACGAGTTCTTTAGCAAGCGCCGGGTGGTATCGCTATTTCCAGTACCAAGCTTCTGTGGTGGGTTCAACAATGCCAGTGCCATGATGTCGGCGGAATACTCGACGAAGAAACAGATATGCTTCAGATAATTTGCCCTTGAAGGTCGAAGTTGATGTGCTGACGTTACCTTGTTTGGTTTTGTGTTATATTATTGACGGACGTTTACGTGCCTCCACCTGCCCCGCTTAGCTCCCGTCTGCGTGTGTCTTGCTGGTTGCATAGATCGCTCAGATGAATCGGAAAGAATATCCATGCTCAATACATCTTCTTATCCTTTCAGCCACCAGTGATCATTCCGTGGTCGCTTCGTGCTCTTGTCGCGTACAGTAAGGCAGCCCTCCCATACAAACTCGTGGCTGAGCGGTGGTCGGCCATTTGAGGCCACCCTGTCAGCATCAAGTGCTGATCGCGATTAGATGCGTTCAACCGATGCTGCGTGGTCATCGACGGTTGCTAGTGCTTCGTGGCATTGCCACAACGCTTCTAAACGGTTTTCATCGAACCAATCAGCTTCACAAGGTAGTCGTCGGGCAATCGCATCCATTCGCGCTTGATCACCATTTTGAGCTCGTCAACAGTGTCAAACTGCTTGCCGTCGGCGTACACGATGCGTGTGAGATATCCCAGACATTCTCAATCGGATTGAGGTCTGGGGATTTTGCCGGCCCCGGCGGTACAGCGATCATCTCTTGCTCCTCGAAAAATGCTTTGGTGATCTTGGCGGTGTGAATCGATGCGTTGTCTTGCTGGAAGACGAAACCGCACAAAATGCGAGGTGCGCCGCGGGAACAATTGCTCCAACAGCGTCCAAACATAGCTGTCTGCACTTTGGCGCCCGTTCAGAAAGCAGAATGATGTCTTTCCGGTCGCCCATATCCCAGCGCAAACCATGACAGACCCACCGCCCATCTGGCGGCCAAAAATGGACCTCTTCTCCTTTCTAAGGTCGTGCTAATAGAACCGGATCCCATCGGGGCCATCCAAGTTCCATTTCTCCCTCATCAGAGAAGATGACCGATTTTCACTTTTCACCGTAGTCAACATAGTCCTCTGCCCACTTTGCGCGCACAACCTTGTGCTCATCTTTTAGGAGCGGAGCCTTGTTTATTTCGCAACACTCGAAGAGCTCCGTCGAGTGGACAAATGTCTTGAGCGTTATAAGCGATACATCAATCTCCAGATCGTGCTTGATGCGCGCAATGCTTGTGCCAGAGTTGGAAATAGCTCGGCCATTGCGACGCTTGTCTCGTTTAGAGAGCACCGGTGGCTTTCCCTGGCAGTGCGCGGTGCCATAGCGTGCTGGATCACGCAGGAAGTTGGCCACGACCGTGTTCGACCGGTTGACGCGCTTGGCAATCTCGCGCTGGCTGTACGCACTCGTTTTTTGTATCTTACCTGCTCCAGGATCAGCAGCGGCACTTGGAGACCGACACGAGGGTATAAATCGTCCACCACGCCGCCCAGACCTGTAATTCATCTGCATCAGCATCCGCACTCCATCTGACAGATAAACAGCACGACATGTCGTACCTGACCAACATCGTGTTGCCAATACCCGCAGCAGCCACCGACAAGATGCTTCGCGTCAGGTCGATTCAATCACTCGCAAGGATCATCACGGCGTTGTCGACAAAGCCGAAGCAAACGAACAGGAGTCCATACTGCAGTGCCAGCAGGCGCAGCTCACTGAACGAGGGTGCTCTTGCCGACGGAGTAATCTTCCGCAGCGTCCAGGGTTGTGTGTGTGTGACGCGTGGGCCACTTCATGCTGCTTCTTCTGGATACCGCCGACAGGTCCGCAATTCACTCGTGTGGCGTGGTGTGGACCGTCGGTGGCTGTCGGCGGTGTCGGCTAATTCACGACACGGATGATTATGATTGTGGTGGAGCGGCACTGGAAAGCCTGCGACCAGTCGCCACACGTGTCGGGTGGGACCTGAACCGCGGCGGGTCCCAGAATCCGGTCCCATAGGTCGGTCCAGCGGGAAGATCCGGGCCGGGTGCAGCTCGGAGATCCGAGCCAACGAGTGAGAGAATCCAGGCTCGGCTTGAGCGGATCCCGCAAGTGGGAAGCACCAGGAGGCATGCGACATGGCGCAGGTGACGACAGAAGAATATCTTGACACGATCTGATGCGTGTGTGGATCCAAGATCGAGAGGATGCTCAGAACAGCCTCATGTTCCAAGGCTGACGGCTAATCAAGTGGATTCAACTGCGGAGAGCATGGAGAGCTCTGACGCCTTCCATGCTGCCAAGCATGGATC
>NSDO01000209.1:124103-140396 GCA_002286825.1 Lagenidium giganteum | reverse complement strand
CGGACAGTCGACTTGGAATCTTCCAGGAACACTCTACCGTCACCGCACCAGAGAGACAGAATAATTCAGTCCACGACGGTTTAGATTTATGGACGGTAAAAGTATCCCCTAACCTTTAACCGAGGCTTTAACACTGCCGGGTAAACTGCGACCACAACAGCCGAGAATAACTACCAAATCAGGCAAAGGGACAAAATACCCAGGGACAAAATACCCAGAAAAGTAGGGACGAAAATACCTGGAAAAGTAGGGACAAAATACCCTGCTCACGTGTGACGTGTGAGCCTTCCTCCCCCGACAAGAGCAGTGTCTGGGGTGGGCGGACCGGCGGACGGAGCGGACGGAGCGGACGGAGCGGACGGAGCGGAGGACGGAGGCAGCGGAGACGGCTGCGCGAAGACGGAAGCTGCTGACGGAGACGGAGTCGCGGCAGCGAGGAAGCGGAGGACGGAAGCGGACGCAAGTGCTACCAAGTCGTCGACTGTGTCTCAGGTTGTCGCCCTCATCGTCATTACGAAATGCGTTATGGCCCAGTACAGTGTGCTGAGCACACTCAGCACAACGGTCCTTAAGGGTTTGTCCGTCACCCAATTCACTCGCGTGACGAAATACATGCAATTCCCAGTACCTGCCATATTTGAAGAAAACCTGTGGTTGTGTCCAGTGGTCGCGTGCCGATGGCTGCATGCCCTCATTCATCATCGGGGATGCCGTTATTACGATGGAGCCCCGTGTTGTCGTTGAACGGTGCGCTGCACTGCAAGGTGACACCCACACGACCGATGCCTCCAAGTCATCAGCACACTTGCTCCTGTCTGGTTTGGCGCGACTGTCAGTCTGTGAGCCCTTGTGCAGGCAGCAGACGACGGTGATGAAGTCGTAGCGTGCCGCCCTGTCATTGACATGCGTGTCCACGAATGTGGTTCCACCCGGCACGGAGATCTTGCGCGCAGTTGATGATGCTAATGTGGATTGCACGTGAATAATCCGACCAACGGACTTCGCATGGTGCGTGTTCGGTTTCGTGGCTGTGCTTTCGAGTTTTCGCCCAGGAGTTCGACTCGACACCGCGCGATGATTGTGTTGCCGCAGAAGGAATGTGGTGGATGAGCTAGTAGCGACAACGACAACGTCGCAACCCATGCGCCGCGCGTGCACGTGCACTGCGCCTGAGATCTGAACACGCCTCCCTGAAGTGTCGCGTTATCCGGGCCACACAGCATCGACTTCGCGAGCCCGATTTTCGTGTTTCATCCCAACGATCGTGTGGAGGCGCAATTTTCGAGCACACTTGATGCGATGATTTCAGGGTGTGTTCAGCTTTGACACATCTCAATGGGTTCGCTCAAGGCGGATCAGCTGGTGTCATTGTCGCAGGTCGCGAGCACTGCGCCGACTCACAGTTTCGAAGTGACTGGAAGTCGAGCACAATTCTATAGTACGAGTTCACCTGAAAAAAACAAGCCAGCTTGACAAGGCCAGGTTGGGAGGTGGCTTTGTGTGTCCACCTCGTCACCAATGCAAGACGCACAATGCAGCCGAAAGGCAGCTGCCAGTTGTTGCGCATTCAGCTGCTGCCGCTCTCGGACACTGAACACTGAGTCCAAACGCTGTGTCCAACATCGTGCAGCGAGCAACCTTTGGTGCCTTTGACGATCGAGGTTGCCCTCCTCACTTGCGCATTTGCTTCCATCCAGCAGCATCGACCAACTACACCGTCAACCATCCATCGCATCATGAAGATCGCTACCTTCGTTGCTGCTGTGGCCTTGTTCGCCGCCCCTGCCGCCGGCGACCAGTTTTTGAGCACCACTGATGATGATTTGCGGCTGCTCAGTCGTGCACTTGGAAACAAGGACAACTATGAGCCAGGTGTCGAGCCATACTGCCACAGTGGCCGTGGTATCGTTCAGAAGGTTCGTTCGTCCAGACCGGCTGGCACGTTGTACACTTTCGACATTCCAGCATGCAGCCTCGATGAAGTCGACCCAGAGGGCTCTTGCAGTGGGCCAAACGACGGGTGCCCAGCTTTGACGGAGGTGATCACCATCTTCCAGGACGCAAAAACGGGTGATGTCAAGGTCAAATCTGCCGGCTCGGCGATGTGGTAAGCGTTATTCGTGCAGTGTTCCGAGCCGACTATCTTTCACAGAGCACAGCGCAGACGCTGCTTCAGTATATTTGCACTCGCTTCACTTCGATGCAAAGGCTATTAATGCTCCAGAGTGGTGTTCGCATATCGTATCATGGCACTTGGCGATGCATGGTGGTATCGACTACAGATGTATGTGCACCTGTTCTCTTGAGGCCACAACTGCCAGTCTGATAACCGATGGCTGTGCCGGAAGGGGTGGCATGAAAATTGTTGTTGCTGTTCACATATTAATCATGAACTTGTTGTGAGCACGCTGGTTATGCACAATCATTTTGCCACGTCAACATCACTCCATTCCAACTCTGGCTGGAACATCGTCGTGGCAAAGCTTCGACGAGAATGCGCTAGCCGCAGTGGAGCAAATCAGTCCAACGCATGCTCGGGCGCACACCATTTCGTGGAGACCAGCGTTGCGACGTTTGCATCCACACGGCGAGCTGTAGGCACAATGCCAGCAACTAAACGTCGCGCATTTGAATTGCGCATAATGGGACAGCGATTTAATGGACTCTAACCAATCCGTACAATCCTGCATTGGTCACAAGCTTTCCGTAAAAATATTGGTGTTTCATCGGCGAGTCAATAAGGTGAGCCCGCAGGTAGCAACCTATCGGCAGCACGCTGCCATCGATGATGCCTTGGCACGGAAGATGGCTCAACGTTCGCACGGTGGCTTTCGAACTGCTCTTCTTGACGCAATGTAGCACCCACCGCACAAGCACAACAGTCGAAGCAGGAAATACGCTTGTCCGATGGATCGCAGCACTGCGACGTACACATACCATTCATCGCTATCCAGAACGTACGTGCGACACTCGTATCGGAAATCATGATCGTGGAGCAGGCTCATTGCACTCACGGATTCGGATGATCGTTGACAGATCACTCAGGGCACGTGCTCAACATTTCCAGCGATCGTGCGTGCATTTCCGATTGTGACATGATCAGCATGCCAACGACGTGCTTTGAGTATTGCTCCTTGATGGTCTGAAGACGAGAGTTGATGTTGTGTGCGACATGGCCAACGCTCGCAAACATTAGATCTTGTTGCAGGAAATCCGGGCCGTGCACCCTGGCAAAATTGACCCATAAGTCGTGACAAAAGGATGGTATATGATCAGGAAAGCCGCAGACATTGATCGCTTGGCGCGCTCTCACCAGCTCTAGCGGGAAGTTCACAACGCTAAATGTGGTCGTGAACGGTCGCACGAACACTGTGGCAGTATGGTGGCAGTATGTGGTCATGTAGGTCACACACGGACATCCTCAGCAGTGTCGTTGAAATAGGTGGCGTTGACATGATACGCCCACTGTCCGCATGCACGATAGACGTTGGGCTGGAATAGGTCGAAAAGAGCCGTGCGAGAACCAAGACCTGGGCGCAGGATGTCAGTTCAGGGCAAAACGACAGAGACAATTGACGACAGAATGCCTGGGATGGATAAATGGATGTCATGGTCGAACACACGCATGCGTGCTTGCTGCCACTTCTCCTGCGCTTGGTCCACTGCTCACTTCACCACTTCTGGGGGCTGCATATGCCATTGAGATCGATGAAGCCAACTGCTACGAGAACGATAGTGGCAAAACATACTGGTGCTGCTGCTGAGCTGAATGGTTAGCGCACATCCCCAGTATCAGCTTTCCCTTGCGTCCTTACCTCTAAGTCATGCGTGAGACCGTCGTTGGCGTTGGCGCCGGCATCGTGAGTAGTGGTAGGTTGTTCCCGACGTGGTCGCGTCCGAGATCCTGAGCTTTGATTCTCAATTTCAGCCGTACAATATGATTTGATATCTACTGGTCGGTACAACGCCTGTCGCGAGTCGCGACGGTGTTGAGATTGCTCAGGCGCTTCGCATTTCGCCTTTTCAATCACTCGACGATGTGAGGTCAGGGGATAAGGGAATGTGGCACTTGAAAGCCGATCAAGCCATCCGTCCTACGATCTTGCGCACGTGTTCGACTTCACGCTGTCAGACCACTTGTCGGAATCAGAGCAACCAACAATCTCATCGTGCGCTTCGGTTCAAGTTGCCTAATGCGGGAAACCTCGATGCTCTGCACGACTCATTGACACCGTGCTTTTCTCCAAGCACATGGCGCATGGCAATCAGCAATGATCCGGACGTGCCCCACCTGGGCACCTGGGGTCGCTGCTTCATGGAATGTTAGACTTCAAAGAGAAGAGAGCTCATGAGTTGTTTGAACGTCCCAACGGTGCTGCAGCTATAGATTCAATTATGGTTGGTGCATCTCACCGACAGAATGCGTCATAACGTGGGCAACGGATCAATCGGAGGAGCACGCATACATTGTGAGATGTCATATGAGCGACAGCGACCACATTCTATTGCATCACAATACCAATCTTATCGCTGGGCATGCGCGGGCAACGCCAGTTGAAGAGATAGTAGTGGAGCAAGCCATCCCCATGCGCGCAATGCAATGTGTCGAGAAACTCGCGGTTGTCCATGATGGCGGCGGCGTTGAACACGTCGAACTTTGCTTGCTTGGCGAGTACAAGCGCATCTTGAATCAGCTGCGTGAGGGACACGGACGTTGCCACGCTGTAGTACAAGTACGCAGCCTCCAAGCGCTGGTGCTTTTTGTGACTGAGCACAGACGACGGAAGGTTGTAGAAGCTGAAGAAATCTGTGATGCGATGCGACGCTGGGTCTTCCACAACCCAGGACTTGACCACTTCGTCACGCGGCAGCAGATAGTGAGCCACGTATTCTTGTGTCATCTCAATCGCCAGATCGAACTTGGCCAGGTACGTCACAAGCAGCTCGGTGACTGCAGCCACATCTTGCTCTTTCATCTCGCGAATACCTGGTGTGGCTGTCGCGTTCGGTAGATTGAAAGGCTCGATCATTTCCTCGACAGTCATGCTGGGTGGGACGCTGATGAATCCTGTCTCCACCAGCTTCTTCGCGTTCAATGGACGGTGATACGACGGGCAGCGCGACACGGGCATCGGCAGCTCCATGCCGTCCGTGTACACAGCATGCCAGACGTTTTTGAGGTTGATCCGGCGCGAGATTTCCTGGATAAGCAACGGTGAGAAGCTGTGCGCGCCCAATGCCTTGTGCACGCAGAGGAAGTTCATCTCCGCCATGGCCATCACGTGCTGGTACGCGCGTGCGCGCACAGGCACGCCGCTGATGAACGCCACCAGCTTCTTCCCCGCTTCGCTGCGTACTCCGATGTGCCAGTCGGGCTCGTAGCCGGGCGGCGTCATAGCCCAGCGCAGCAGCGCCGGCGTGTACAGCAGTCGGAAGAGCCCGTCCTTGTCTTCGACGTAATTGAGCGCCAGCAGGTCATGGAGCTCGCGCAGCTCGTCGTCCTTGGCCACGTTGACCGTGCACCAGAAGAAGCCGTCGGGGAGCGCGAGTGGCTCTGTGCGGACGTCAGACACGCTCGTAATGGCGCTGATGGCGCCGTGGTCGTCGGGATACTCGTCGATGCCGGGCACGGGCTGCGTCTGCCAGAACTGCACCTGCGGGGAGCTGGCGCCAAAGTTGAGCGGCTTGTCGAGGGCCAGCTGCTGCATCACGCGACACAAGTCATTAGCAGCCACAGCGGACGAACGTCGGCGCGAGGATCGCTCGCCCGCTGGCGGCGACGTGCCGCTCCCATCGTCGCTCATGGCGCTGGCGCTGGTGCTGGCGCTGGTGGTCGTTTCCGACGCAAAGGATGCAGCTTCAAGGCCCCTGGGTTCGTACTTAATCGAGAACAATATAGTATGAATTTTGTAAACAGTACATTATTGATGCAAACGGTAGATTTTTGAGTGATATTGAATTTTATGATTGGTTTATTTCCCAAAACACACACTCACACAAAGTTCTGAGTCGGTTTTCCAGACTTAGTAAGTTTTACGCGGAGGCCACTTGGAGGCTCTGTAGATTGCTAGTGTCGTGCTGAGCTTGGTGTTTCGGATGGTGGCTGTGGATAGAAGTCGACAGTTTGTCCTTCACGTCGCTTCCAACTGGGTTGGATGATGAGGTAGGCAGGTTGGCTGACCAGCGCTTGGCGACTTGCAGCATTGTCTCGCTCGTGCCCACAGTGCCGAGGTGCTCAGTGTTGTAGACATACGCGTCGAACAGGGCACTAGCCACGTCGCCGTTGTGCTTGTGCACCATTGAGTAGTTGAACGAGTCCACCGCCGTCACGTAGATGACCGTGGCCGCGCACAGGTGTGGCATGTTGTTATACACGAACAGTGACTCGACGCGAATGGACTGGTCGGGATCGTTGTCAATCGTATGCTCGGTCTTGAATGGATATCGACCAATGTTGGAGATGTTGGTGTCGCAACCAATCGAGCGCGGCACACGAAGCTGCACACCGTTTGCTGCAGCACCCTTGTTCACGAATTGATCGAGGAAGATAATCGGAAGCGGCATCTCGAAACTGGCTAACACATCGTCGATTTCTTTCTTGGCACGACGCGCGACATCCCAGAAAGTTGCGTTTGCCATGTCGACGCCATCGATCGCGAGCGACGCCAACGTGTTGGTAATCACATACATACCAACCTGGTCTTCCTCTGCTGGCAGTGGCATGCGCTTGCGCATGTTGTAGTCCATATCGAAGGCGATGTGAAAGATACCGTCCTTCATCGCATCAGGATTGTTGCCAAGCAGGCGATTCCAGATTTGATAATACGCAACAACCACTGCCGCCACGACCGCACCACCAAACGTGACCTTCTCCTCCTTGCAGCGAGCCAAGACGCGCTTCATGTTGTCTCTGGATCCTTCACGAAAGCACGCAAAGCTGCGGTTGACTTGGGGCGCCTGGACGTCAAAATCTTGCTGGGATGCCTCAATGGGCAGCAACGAGCGGAACGAGTTGACTGCGTCGAGATACTCTTGTAGGCCGTTCTTGGCAATGATTTCTTCAAGAGTACGTGCGTGACCGAGCTCCGGCTGGAGCAGCATGTCGTACAGCGATGGTCGAAGTGGCAGTTCCCTCAAGTCTTCGGGGTTGAGAGGGCACGCTACTTGTTCGAGGATGTCGTTCAGCACCACCATGCCACTGAAGCCATCTGACATGAAGTGATCCGAATAGAGCACCAACATCACCTGATCATCGGATTTGAGGTTTGAGATCACGCTCACCATGAAGGGCGGCTCGGTCTTTCGATGGAAGGGTCGTTCGCACTCGGCTTCAACGATCTTTTCCCATATCTCGCCCTCCTCAAGCTCGCGCACCCGCACGAGATACCGTGCGTTCACATCATCGAGCGTGAGCAGGTCTTGCACGATCGCTTGACCAAACTCAGGCGCTTCAAGCGCCCGCATACGTGGGTGCTTGTTGAACGTATTTCGCACAGCGACTGATAATCGATACAACAGCGAGACGATGGCGCCACGGACGCGAACGGCGTGGGCAATCTTCATACTCGCGCTGGAACTGGTGAGCATGCGCTCATATCCGCGCAGCTCGATAGTTTGCTCTTTCAATACTGGACTCATGACGTCGCAAGCAAATGCGTGTCTTCTCGATCGGCTGGTCTTGTTGGCAGTGGCGGGCAAATGGTCGAATGTGGCTGCTGTGCCATTCCGCAAAGTGACGGCATGAGGGATGCCATTCTACGACAGCATTTCGACGGATGAATGGGATTGGCGAAAAATAGAACCCTGCCCAAAAACGAGCTGTGATTGGCTGAAAAAGTGAGATACGCGATCTTCAACAGTCATTTCGCAATACAGGGTGAGACGAACGACACCTGTACCAAATCACGGTAAAACGCCCAGTTGAAGCAGAAGACGCGACGCGACGCTTATGGCCAAGGCCATGGGCATGCGCCCTGCTGCCACTGCTCTATCCTTCAATACCAGGCGTTAGGACTTACGACTGCCGCGGGCTTCAAGTGCTACGCCTGGCTCCTCGTGGCGGCTTCTGCCGGCCTTCCCACGCTCTTCACGCACACCCCGAACCAGTCGAGGACAGAGAGGAACGGCCGGTCGATCGGCTCTGCCGTGGCCGCTGCACAGAGCGATCGTGCAGTCGATTTGAGGTTCAGGCTAATGGATATTGCATGCACCATCAGTACCAGGCCGAAGGCCGCGTGTGTTGTGGGAAGACTCGTAATGGCGGCCAATGTTTCGCTCAAGCCCCTATTGGTGACTACTGCCGGCCATCACAGGACCCAGCGACGGCCATTCTTGTGCGTCCAGAGAAGCTACGCAAGCCGCTGGAGAGTGCGATGCGATCCGCGGTCGAAGAATGCTTTGGCTACCACGACGCGTACGCGCGGTGTCCCGTGACTGGAAAGTAGCACCTCGACCACGCGTTCGAGCTGCAGCTCGGAGCTAGCTGCATCAACGCAGCGTGGAAACAGCGTGAAGCGCGATAATCGTCTGCTACTCTAAGAGACGCGGTCCATGTGGTCAAGGACGGCGTCATCAACGATTTTGATAACTTGCGAGTGACGAGCGCAGCCATTAAGGTGCTGAAAGGCACTGCATGCACTTCGAAGGTCGACTCGGGCAGGCCATTATCAAGCCCTTTACCAGTTACCGGTATCTGGTCAATGCCAAGTGTCCCGGCGAACGCTTACCGCGCGTCGTCACGGCGGAGATCAATCGTGTCCTGCGGCAGGAAACGAAAAGATGCCGGTACAAAATCAACGACGAAGCAGACAATGGATTCCTCGAAGAGATTGGCGCTGCGTTCCAGCAAATGTACGTGGATACTGAAATGCGGCGCTGATGTATTGCACATACAAGTTGGGAGTTAGAGTGGTCTGTCATCTGAATTGATCCTCTGTAAAAGGTTGTTCAATGCAACGTGTGGGCTTGATTCCTCCTGTCGATCCAACATGCCACAAAGCATCGTGTTTGGTTTGCTGCAGTGTTTGTCGCCCCAATTTTGGTCGCCGACTCGCTGTACCGCATGTCGTTCAATATAGCGCTGAGGATCGCGTCATGGTCTCGATCATACCAATAACCAACCGCAGCACCCACGGATGTGGATGCAATGTGTGATCGCTGGCACCAGGGATGAAATGTTTCGGAGCTGCCAATGATTGCTTGTTTGGAGATCCCAATGAGTCCGACCCACTTCTAGAAGAACAAACTGGGGCTTTAGCATGCGCTCCATCCCATCATCGACCAGGGAGTGCAATGATAGCATCGCTGCTGCAAACGTGGGATGTGCGATCAACGTGACAACAAAGTGGTGCAGGGATCCGTGAGTTGGCAAGTGTGGAGCGCGGGAGACAAAAATGCTCGAGTGCGGCCGTGGTCCTGCTGCCAACCAACGCAACGATTTGGCAATCAGATCTCGTGCGCACGCGACTTCATCAAGATGCGTCGGTGGGACAATCAAGCAATGCTACTCGAATGTGGAGTGGAGACCACCGGCCAATGTTCTTCCTCGACAGGTGATGGGATCAGTGTCCGAGTCCATGTCGACCGGTGCGGATATTCATTCCCCAGCACCGTCACATGTCAATGGAAAAGGAGAGTGGGGTTTGTGGCTCTTACGATTTCCGGCTTCCCCGTGCTGGTGGCTGCGCAGATCCGATCGCAATAATTCGCCTCACTACTCGCTCTTGCCGGAAGTGCTCCAGCTACGTTGGCTGGCTTTTTTATCGAGCCAGCGGGCAACTTCAGCATTTTCAAATCGACATTCACAGATCTAGTGGTTAAATTTGAAAGGTTTGCTTGCGACCACAAGAGGAATCGATCGGCGAGCGATACGCAAGTTGCCAAAGATATTGACAACACAAAACCGTGCTCTCAGCTCTCAAAGGAGCTGTGAGTCAAAAGTGCCTCACTGTTCGCGAGATCCGTGTTCACCTCCTCCGACACCATGACGCCAACTCGCATTGCCAACAACCAGATAAATAGTCGGGCAGGTGATAAAGAGCGTGGAATGCTCCCAGCGGATGCTCCAATTGGGTGTACGTCGTGGAGGATGTTCGAACGGATGCTCTGACTCTGGGGGCGATGCACTGGATGTTATTCGCGACCGTTCGCTCTATTATGGCAGTCAGGCGATTGCCAGGTGCTTCGCCAGTATGTGCTCGCGCAGAACCTGCTTTGCCCGTTCCACAAGCGCAACTACTGACTCTGCCATGTGAAGCAACGATCAGGGAATGAATTGGGCATTGACGCTGTGTGTGTGTGTGTGGGGGGGGGGGGGGGCTGTGTAGCAGCAGTCGACAGAATTCCGTGCATCCGAGCAACGTCAGCATGATGAAGTTGGTGCTCCGATCGGGCGTCATCGCCACATGCTTATCGGTGATGGCAGTTAATGCGTCATGTCGGCAGGCAACGCCGCTGAATGCTTCTATCTCTGCGCCATACGACAACACGTCTGTACGCGCACTCATTGCGTCCATCGATAGCAAATACGTGCGCGTGTTGCAGACGCGCGATGCACCTTTGCCGATTCCAACTGCGAAGACACCGACCACGACACTGCCCGCCACAAGACCACCGACGACACAGCCCCCAGCAGTGATTCCCTCGACCGCACCTACGATGGCACCACCAACGACTGCACCTCCAACTACTACGCCACCGACAACCAGTCCGCCACCGACAACCAGTCCGCCATCGACAAGGCCGCCCACAACTGCACCACCGATGACACCACCGACAACATCCCCGCCGTTGACAAGTCTGCCTACAACCGCACCTCCCATGACTGCTCCACGGACGACTGCTCCACCTGCGACCAAGGTACCAACGGCCGCACCACCAACCTCACTACCGACTACAGAACCTCCAACAAGTATGACACCTCCACCGATGGTGATACCACAAGCCGATGCGACACCTTCAGCATCACTTCAGCCAACAGATACATCGTCAGCAGTTCCGCCAATGAAGCAGCAGCCGAGTGTTTCTCCCGGCACAATAGCAAGGTCGCCACCATCGCCTTCCAACAACCATGAGCCATCATCTATAGTACCGGCCACAGCGCCGGTTCTCTCGCAATCGCCGCCGCCTGCACCGAAAACGACCTCATGGATCAGCACACCGTCCGCCTCCGAACAATCGGAAAGTGGCTCCTCTTCCAAGTCCAAGGCAATGATCTTGATCGCAGCTGCAGTTTTCGTGGTGTGCGTCACCGCTGCTGCATGCATTGTCTTCTGCAAGTTCAGACGTGGCCCACGGGACAGCGGCGAAGATGATGTTGATATTATCTCCCCCAAGGTCACTCGCACTCAAACCAACCCCAGTACGGCCAGTGGAGCATACTACAGCGCCAGGTCCGTGCCGGGCATCATTGACAGCAGTGTTGCTGTACCGACATGGGAAGGTCAGCTTGTTCAGTCCTTGAATGCGGATCAAGAATTAGTCAACGGACGCATCGATCCCACCATGTTGCAGTATGAGACCGTAATGACGGTCGGCGCATTTGAGATCTGGAAGTGCTGCTACAACGATACGACCGTCGTTTCCGCCAAAATGTTACTCCCTCAGAATCGACACTCTATGCACGAAGTGAACCTTTTCGTGGAAGAAATCAAGCTGTCGCTGTCGCTGAGTCACCCAAACATCGTCTACTTCCTTGGTGTGACGTGGACATCGCTGGATGACCTGTGTTTGGTCATGGAATACCACGAGAGGGGCGACTTGCAGACAATCCTGCAGCACCAGGGCAACAAGTTGACATGGTCGAATGACAAACTTCACATTGCACTTGGATTAGCTCGTGCGCTCATGTACCTGCACGGTCGACCAAGTCAGATACTACACAGAGACATCAAGGCGAAAAACGTATTGGTCACCAACTCATTCGTGGCGAAACTGGGGGAATTCGGGGGAAGTCGTCACCAAGTGGACGCGACAATGACAGGTGGACCCGGCGCTGCCTTCTGGGCTGCTCCTGAAGTGCTGCAAGGACTTCAATACTCGGAGAAAGCAGATATGTATTCATTCGGCGTGCTTTTGAACGAGTTGGACACGTGCACCGTGCCTTTCCAGAGCTATCGATCGACAATGCAGCCAATAGAAATCATTCGGCATATCATGGGCGGAAGCCTACAATTGCACTTCTCTCCGTCGTGTCCACCACGCGTGTTTACAATTGCCCAAGCGTGCCTCGCTGTGCCTGCCGAGGAGCGACCGCGAGCACACGAAGTTGTCACCCAGCTGGAGCAAATTTTGTGGAGAACATGAGCCGGCGATGGTTGAACGATGTCAAATTAGGGTTGCGCAATAGCTAGCGGATGAAATCACGTACGAGTGGACAACGAAGTGGAAATGCCTAAGGTTTATAAAGATCTGACGCGATTGCATTGGTGACATTCTGCTTCCGCTGGTGCAGTGCTGTCGTCAGAGACCTGACAAACTTACAACCTCACTCATTGGAAATGCGGAAAGGAGACGTGTTGACATGTCCTCTTGCAAATCCCGCCTTGTTGGAGGTTGTTCTTGTTCTGCACAGTTCAACACCGCTTGTGCTTTGTCAAGGATGGCATCCAGCGCTTGGACAGTCACTTTGGCAGCCAAGAACATGGTTCTCCAAAGCATCAGCTACACGTACTATCCCCTGGACGGCGCCAACGCCAGTCGCCGTCCTGGCGCCAAAACTGAGCTGGCCGAGCTCAGTTTGGATTTACAGGACTACTCGACTATTCCGGAACGAGAGTCAGTTCGAGTTTCGCGCCGTCTCGAGGCCAGGGTGGGGCACGATGGACCTCAAAGTTCGACTGGCGTCCAAAATGAGCCCCGCTCCAATGCGCTCTCAAGGCGATTCGAGACGGAAACGTCAGCATTCGGCAAGCCTCCAAGCAATATCCTATCCCGTACACCACATTGCAAAGGCATTCGAGCAAGAAGAAGGCGGTAACAATACCATGGCCGATCCACCCTGAGTCGTCCAATGTTGCTGTCAGAGGGTGAAGAGCTTGGGCTTGTCGAGAGCATTAAATTTTAGGGCCCAGAAAGAAATGTGCATTCATCAAAGCGGATTTGCCGATCTTGCTCGAGCAACTCTATTGTACTTCGAAGGACCGTAGATCGCTCAACTGGGTCGCCTGACTTCCCAAATCGACATTTGATCGCGCGCTTTGCTCGACGCCATTCAGAATTAACCTATCGACCTCCTCTGATTTGGACGTAGCGAGCAAAGAGAACTGCACCAACGAAGTCGTACACGAATTCTCGGAAATGGTTGGGCATTGATCGGCTCCAAGAAATAGTGTGCGGTCTATGAGCCGCGCAAAGGAGGACAGTACAGACGACAAGTTGGTCAATCAACGTGCTGCCGCTGACGGTGGGCGGCTGCGAGTGCCGCGCTTTATCAGCTGTGACACCAAAATCTCCAACATCGGCCGCTATCCATTCAAGACCAAGCAAGTGATCGACAACGATCCTGAGCAGTCCATTCGCGTCGAGTCTTTGCTTGCGTAAAACAACATGCCGCACCTGTGCGCGGCAACGGTCATGTACGTGACGGCGGTGGAATCGTTCGTGTTTAGGGATACTCTCGCTGCTCTTATATGGGATAGTCGAGGAGCGGACAATGAGCGGACGGAAGGCAGATGAAGAACTAGATAAAAAAGCGGAAATCATAAATTAGTTCTCAACGATTCCAACTTGGACGCTTGGACGATGGATGATATGGAAGATGCTTATTGCTCATTCGAGAGAATCACGAAATGTTTCCGACGATTTCTTTAATCCTTCAACGACAATATGGTATTGGTGGTACGGAGAGAATGCTCATGCTTTCGGACCTTCATGTCTTCACTGATGAGAAACCTCCACTCGAGAAAATTGGTCACAATTCCATATGCCACAGTAAGATCTTCGACATCAGCCAGTGCTTCCAGCCCCGTCACATTCTGAACCACTCCCTGCAGCATATTTCGCTTCGACAATTGAAATTCTCTTGGTGCCACGCTTGAGCACGAACTCGAATCGACCAGGAGCACGTGCCTTCCAACCACGTCTTCTTCGACGAGTATGCGGACGTCCCCGAGCAGAAGACTGACTGTCGGAAGGATTGGAGCGATAAAAAACAATCTCTTGGCTTATTTCCCATCGGAGATTTGTCCACAGAGTTCCCGCAAGTCACAAATACGAGCGAGGAGTAGCTCGATGTCGGCATCAGGAATATCGCTTGGTCGAAGTTCGTAAGAATCGTCGAAGTTGTAGATAGGTGTGATGTCTTCCCAGCAAAGAGTCGAATAGCCCGAAACCAGATATTGTAGAGCTCCCACTAGCTCTCGATATGGGAGATACTCGTTGGACTTAGGTGCCTCCACCTTCGTTTCCGTCATGGCTTCTGGTGTCGCTGCTCCATTGCACTCCAACATGTGAAACATTTTCAACACATCTTCAACGTACTGTCGTTGTGAAAGTAGTACTGCGTTTTCGCGAATAATTACCTCAATTCCCAGCAAGTACTTCACAGGGCCCAGGTCAGCCAATTCGAACACTTCACCCAGCTTAGCCGCCATCTCACGACATAGGTGATCTTCACCCATTAGGAGTAGGTCGTCAACAAACATATACTGTCAGCAGCATGATGACTTCATCATTAGCTTCAAGTTTGTATAAACCATAATCGCTCTCCACGCGAGTGAATCCCATCTCAACCAGTCGTCGATGCAGAGTTTTGTTCCAAACTCTGGGCGCTTGTTTGAGCCCGTACAAGGCTTTGACCAGGTGTAGGATGACCTTGCTGTCTTCAGCATACCCTTGTGGTTGTTCGATAAACACCTCTTCCTCCAGCTGTCTATGAAGAAATGCCGTCTTCACGTCGTACTGGTGGATCTTTCACCTTCGCTTGCTTCGTAGACGAGTGCCACTCGAATCGTCTCAAACCTAATGACAGGTGAGTAGGTTTCATGATAGTTGACCCCAAACTCTTGTTTGTAGCCACGAACTACAAAGCGAGCCTTGAAGCGCTTGACCTTTCCGTTCTCATCTCGCTTAGTTGCGAACACCCATTTTGTTGTGAGGACTGGCTCTTCCTTGTAGTTCTCTCTCCACACTTTGTTCCACGTCCCGTGCTTGAGGAGTGACTTCATCTCTCCTCGTCCATCGCTTGTCTCCATCGATCGCCTTGTTGTGATGCCACAGCCTCACGATAGGTAGCAGGTACTGGGACTTCCTCTTGAACGAGGCGAACAGCAAAGTCGCCCAATCGACTTGGTGGTTTTCTGTTCCTTTGTTGACGGGTTGATGCCGCAGTCTTCTGTGTTATGTCAATATCAGCGCCTTCGCCGACGTTGTCTGCGTCTTTGCTTGCATCATCAGCGTCTTCGCTTCCATCGTCTCGACCTTCGAAACGGACCCGTCGTCTGTTCGATGCCTGCTTGATGGCTGCACCTGCTTGCTCATCAGCATCATTCTCTCTTGGCGCCTTCGCCTTGTCGCGGACCTTCCGCTTGCTGGACTTCGTGCGCTGCTCACTGGCAGTTGGCGTCTTCGCTCTTGCACGTTGCGTCTTCGCTGTCACAGCCGGCGTCTTCACTCTGGCCGTCGGTGTCTTCACCATGTTCTGTCCAGACTGGATGCCTTCATCCTGACGCGATCTTCGCATCTCCTTTGGGCGCACCCTGTGCTGCCACTGTTCCTTATGGCTTTGATCATCCTTCTGACTCGCAGCACTCCTAGGTTTCTCCACCTCAACTCTTTCCATTTGCAGGTCGTCGTGGTTCTCACTCTCAATGTCTGTGATCATCGGGACAATCTTGACCTTCCTTGGCGCGACTTCGCTACCATCAACGAATCTGCACCTCAGCACTTCCTCGATTGCTTTGCCATCAAATGTGTAGTCCTCGAAGCATCTCACGTTCTCGTGACGTGCAGTCCTGACGTTGCCCGTTTCAACTTCCAGGAGCTTGAGACCTTTTGTGTCACCGCTGTAACCCATCACCATGCACTGGCGAGTACGTGGCTCCAGTTTCTCCTTTCCATGCCTTGATTCCATCGCCACGTGCATGTAACAGACACTTCCCCACACGCGCAAGTGCGACACATCTGGAACACGCTGGTACAGCTTCATGTGCGGTGTCGGGCCCATCAACGCCTTCGTCGGGCTGACACTCCACGTGGTGATGACGGTCAGGAGAGCTTCTCCCCACAGCATCTTGGACTGTTGGGTTGTGATCAGCAATGCGCGCACCCGCGCCAACAACGTGCCGTTCGCTTTCT
>NSDO01000209.1:113914-124028 GCA_002286825.1 Lagenidium giganteum | reverse complement strand
AGAAAGCGAACGGCACGTTGTTGGCGCGGGTGCGCGCATTGCTGATCACAACCCAACAGTCCAAGATGCTGTGGGGAGAAGCTCTCCTGACCGTCATCACCACGTGGAGTGTCAGCCCGACGAAGGCGTTGATGGGCCCGACACCGCACATGAAGCTGTACCAGCGTGTTCCAGATGTGTCGCACTTGCGCGTGTGGGGAAGTGTCTGTTACATGCACGTGGCGATGGAATCAAGGCATGGAAAGGAGAAACTGGAGCCACGTACTCGCCAGTGCATGGTGATGGGTTACAGCGGTGACACAAAAGGTCTCAAGCTCCTGGAAGTTGAAACAAATGAGTTGTTTGATCAAACTGATCAGATATTCTGTTACTTGACCTTTCTTCGCAAGCAGAAATCCCCACAAATACCGTGTTGCTTCGTCAATGACCAACAGAAACATAGTAGAACCGCAGATTGTAGCCACGTTGACTGTGCAAATGTCTGTTGAGATCTTCTCAAGTGGCTTGCTTGCTCGTCGAGCAGGCCTTTTGTATGACATCCTTGTCATTTTTGCACTGATGCATGGAAGACATACATAGTTGAACTCGTCCTTGTTAGTGACCTTAAGACCTGTCACTGCACCGTTGAACGTCGCTGCTTCGACCACCGTTCTTTCGATGTGTGAGAACCTCGCATTCGCCTTCGCTAGAGGCACGGTCCTGCTGTCCTTGCTCACACCCAACACTGCGCTGACCTTCCGTGCTGGCGTCCACAGCTTGTAGGTTCGCTGGGTCTTCACGAACTTCAACTGCAACGATCGCTTCGTCAGGTAGCAGCTGTGCTGACTTGGAGACATCTCCATGAAGAAACCAGCTTTCGTCTGCATATAATCCAGCGCGCGGTGCCCGGGCTGTAATACACTTCTTCCAACCATCGCAACTCGCGCTCACCCGTGTGCTCATTCAACACTTCCATCTCCACCGTACCACGCTTGGTCACCAACTGCTCTACACCATTGGCCATGTAGAGCGTGTGCGGTGGCTCGTCCTCCAAGTGGACAAACAAACTGAGATCACCACTGATGTTCACTTCAGAGCCGCTATCCAGCACCCACTCGATGCTGGCATCCTTTGACTCGACCGCAGTGGATAAAAACCATCCCCGTCATGCTTCTTGGCTGCTTGTGGTCCGTGCCACCACGCTTGCGTGTCTCTTCCTGCCAGATCGAGACCGTTTTAGTCGCATTGACATGTGCACCTTTGTCGAGCAAGAGATTAAGAGATTCACAATCTCCATGTGGCCAGCATTCAGAGTGCAATAATGGATAGGACGCCGTCCACCCTGGACAAGCACAATCCAATCCAAACGGCCATCATCTCATTCGCTCCACACACACAAGCCCAAACCTTGACCATCTCGTCCTCGACGTCGGCGTGCCTTGGCAGTTCTTCCACCAATGACCCTTCTGGCCACAACGCGCACCGGTCGAGCGTGCCATCAGCTCCTCGATCGTTTCACCAGTCTTCTGGCGCTTGGCATCTTTGTCACTGGAGCTCGATCTTCGACTCCTTCGCTTCTTCTTGTTGCGCATGATCTGACGAATGTTGGACGGAGGCATGCCTTTGCCATTTCCATCGTTGTTGCCCTGGCCACCCCTGTGACCACCACGTCCATTGTTACCGCTGTCTTCATTGCGTCGTCGGTCATGCTCTCTTTGCATGCGGGCGTCAGCGTGCAGGCGTGACACTGCCTCCCGTGATGACGGAAACAAACCACGTCGTGCATTGATGTCCAGCTCGCGCGTGATCTTGGAAACACGTGCAGCGCATTCGACATCAGGATCTTGGCCAACTCTTGATCTGAGATGACGTCTCCATTTCTGTTGATACGCTTGCGCATATCCATGATGTCGTCGATGTACTTTTGAACGTCTTCGTTCTCAYCGAGCCTTCTCGTGTACAGGGCGCKCTTCAGAAAGATCKTGTTCTCTTGRTYACCACCCCCAAACTCGTTCTCCAATGCCTTCCACAAAGCCGCAACATAGTCAGCGTAGATCTCACTTGAGAACTGGTCACCGATATCGTCGGATAGCTTGCTGACGCGGTACCCATTCGCTTTCTTTGCTCTCACCTCGAAACAACGCTTCTGTCTGTCGTTCATTTACCCGGACCAGCGTTCTTCGCCAAGGATAATCCTCACAAGTCCGGTTGCATTCATCTTCGACAGGAACCTTCGTCGCCAGTGCGAGAAGTTGTCGTTGCGGTGGAACCGCGGCACCTCGATCTCATCCGTGTTTAACTTGAACAACGCCATCTTCTCTTCGATCTCGGCGTCCTTGAACAGCAATTCTGACGCTGGTGCTGACTCTGTTCGTGGTTCGGTGACTCGCTCAGCCTTCGAGCGTCGCGCTTCCTCGAATGGCATGTGAAAGCCCCGTACTTCCTTCAAGTCGCCATCCAAGGCCCGCTGGATCTCTGGCGACCCATCGGCCTGCCCAGTCCCAGATGTACCCTTATCTCGGTACAGCAGCAGGCTGCCTGGATCCTGCGCTTCCTTGGTCTCTTCCTCGTGGGATGCATCGCTTAATGCACTCCACTTAGACCTCGTTGGGCTCATAACCTAGCGGGTGGTATCGCGTGTGCAGCTCGGCAGATAGCACTAACTGCAGCAACTAGACCAACACGCAAATGAAACAACAAGGTGCGTTGGGTTGCCGTAAGGCACCCGGGGAAAAGGCTGGCTGGGGCTGGTGTGACCTTCACAACTCCGGTTGGCGAGTGAGCTGTGCTCAGTGCCCCAGCACAGCAAAACCCCATCATTGTATTCATGTTGGTTACCAACCTTGTGCTGTCTACGAGGTGTCGCCTTGGACAGTCGTCTTTCTTCTAGCGAACTCTCCTGGCACTAGCCTGCAGCTGCCGTCAGCTCTGGCTCCAACATCCTCAATGTCCTATAAAACACAGTTCCTTCGCCGTACACCGCGCACTCCAACTCCGCCAAAATGCGAAGCATTCACTCACATACCGAAAATTATGACCCAATCGATTAGAACCACCTGCGAATACGAACAGACCGCTAAAGGTAAGGAAGAACAATCAGAATATATATATACAAACAGATGACACATTGTTGGATGTGACATAATCACTATGTCACTAAGTGCCATTGTAAGAACCAATACTAATGCTACGTATTGTATTGCAATCAACTGTGCTCAACAGAAATATCAACTGTGTCAATTCTGACAGATGACACAACTATTTCCCAACCTTCTTATATTTATCATATCCATGGTCCACCCCACCCACCATCAGCACGAGGACGCCGAGTATGTTCCCGTTTCAATCTCGGCGTTCCAGAAGATTTTGCGCAAAGATAGTCCGCATATCCAGATTCGCACTCCACGCGCGAACGTGTGCGATGCTGTTCTGGCCCCGCCCGTAAATGGGTTACGTATTTTCCTCTGCCTGCTATCAGTGAATATGGCAAACAATTCGACAACATATGCCTGATCTACAACGATATCGTGAGGAAAAGGCAATCTGCTCATTGTTTCCCCCCCTTCCAACGTCAGAACCTTCAAATGCAAAACACAACTACCACTGTCTATTACACATTTGTAAAATACACCCTCCACCGAAAGACCGACGTCATACTGACCATGGCATTGTGGGGATAGTGGCATTTATTACGCTGCCTGGACAACCATGTTATGTCAGGCCATCAACAATTTGTGTTGAGGCAGCCTTCAAGCTGGAACGCGACATCTCTTCTCCATCTCTTGCTGGAACCATGCATCAGTTGCGCACTCATCTTGGAAGTGTCCTTGCTGTCTGTGTGTCCGTCGGTGCAACCAGTTGGTTTGCGCGACTCTTCGTTGATCGCATTGAGTGGTGGATGGCGTGGTGAGCCATTCGCGTTCGTCTGCTTCTCCAGAACCATGCAGCAACCACCTGCTCGGCACTGCGCACTCGTCAACCAATGGATGCTCCCTCATGAACCCGAGCGACCAGCTGGCAATCCGTCATGCCCGTCCATTGAGCTGGCACCTGTCGCAGCAGGCAAGAGAAGTGAAGCTGGAACAAAGCGACGTGCACGAGGCGTTGCTTAGATGTCCGACGCACGGATCAATGCGAGAGCCAGCCACCCGTGAGCTGATTGCAGATGCCTAACTGGGCTCATCGTCCATGTCGACGCTGCTTGGAAGCGTTGCCACCCTCGACACGTGTTGGCGTCGTCATTGGTGCTCGATTAAGCTCCCAGCACACGCATCCACAACGCAGGTGCACGCCCGGAAGGACGGACCAGCATTGTCCTTCACCGTGTTGTCGTTGCCTTTTGCGGTGGCGGTTGAGTTTGATATCCACGGCAGGGTCGATGCTTCTGGTCTGTGAGCTGGTCTGACCCAGGCATTGCTGTGGCGTGTGGTTCACGGCGTGCTGTGCGACTGCTGAGCTGGGATGCGCGTTCTGTGTCAGCTCACCGAGCTCACGCTCTCGTGGCCATGCATGGCTGTGACCATCTGCAACAGCTGACGTGTCGTCCATGTTCGTTCGGGTCGTACAGAGCCTTGCCAGCTCCTCATGACTCGCTTTTTGTCTCAAGAACAGCGGCGCACAGACCTCAAACACACGCACATTTGCACACGCACGTTCGCAAGCACGTTGATTCACCTCTGCATTCAGGCTGCGCTCCTTTGTGGGAGGGCGCCTCACTCGAGTTTTTGCCGTCACGCGAGAACGCCGTCTCCGTGTCCCTCGAGATGATGAACAGGACCAATATGCTGTCCAAGCCATCGCCATCGACGCAGC
The DNA here is from genome assembly GCA_002286825.1 of Lagenidium giganteum. Taxonomy (NCBI): domain Eukaryota; phylum Oomycota; class Peronosporomycetes; order Pythiales; family Pythiaceae; genus Lagenidium; species Lagenidium giganteum. The sequence continues at coordinate 119,237 of NSDO01000209.1, read as the reverse complement.
ACCTGCCCAAGGTCAGTTTCAGCACGCTGAGCTCACCAGCGACAACTGGGTCCAACATCAAGACCCAAAGTCGACAGCCCACCGAGACTGAGTCACAGGAACACGCTCGCTTCGTTGCCGGCGATCAATTCTACAACTACGAGATCTACGGCAGCTTGCGACCGGGTGGTCCCGTCGCCTTCTTCTCCCGCGAATGTGCGGGCCTTGTGGCCGCCATCTTCTCGTCCATGTTTTCTTTTGGTGGTTTTCAGTTCGTGCTGCTCCCGATGGTCGGTAAAGACCTGCACTTGTCCAAGCAAGAACTCCTGGCACTGCAGCGACTCGTGGACGTGCCCATGTCGCTCAGTATCCTCATCGGCATGCTCTCCGACTGCTATCCTATCCTCGGCCTTCGACGCAAGGCGTACACGATCGTCGGCCTTGCCTTGAACGCAGTCAGCGTCCTGACCATTGCAGGTATCTGCGCCTACTTTGAATCTCAAGACCACATCGCCGCTGGGTTCAAGCCCCTCGTCATCCTCCTCACGCTCTGCACCAGTGCCGGCTGCATGTTCACCTACCTGTGCACGCATACGCGGTTGATCGAGTTGTCCCAGCGCGAGCCACTGTGTGAGCGCGGCGCCATCCAAGCCACGTACCTCATGTTCCGCCGCTTCACGCAGCTTGTCGGCGCCATCTACGTCTACGCAGCCATGGGCCCACTGGCCAACGGCCAGAGCCCCGTGGGGTTGTCGCTCGCGCAGTCGCTTATCATCCTCGTCCTCATCTCCGTGGCCCCATTGCCGATCATCCTGCGCCTCTGGCACGAAGACACTTACTCGCTCTCGTCCACCATGCGCGTCCGCGCCAGCATCTTCTGGAGGATCATGCAGCAGAAGGCTGTGTGGCGCATTATGGCGTTTATCGGCTTCTTCACGTTCTTCCTCGCCATTCGGTTCAATGACTCGGCCAACGTTGTGCGCTCATGGGCCGGCGCCACCAACGACAACCCACTCATCGTCCGCGCCGTCACAGACCTCATCATGCTGCTTACCATGCTGGTGTGGCGTCAATTCTTCGTCAACACGCTGTGGCGCCGCTTCTTTGCCTGGTGCCCCGTGCTCGCCATCGTGCCGCTGCTGGCCATGGGCGGCTGCATCTGCTTCGACGTCATGCGCAATCGCTACTTTTACCGAGTCATGATGGGGCTCATCTCGGTCTCAGACGGCATTGCCTTCCTCGACAACATTGTGCCACTGACCGAAATCATCCAGGAAGGCTCAGAAGGAGCCACGGTCGGGCTCGTTCTCACGCTGCAGCGCGTCATCGCCATCTTCGTGAGCACCTCGTCGTCCTATGCCTTTGCGGGTGAACGCTTCTACGACGCCGCCGAAGTGGCTGACGACACGGCACACGCGCGCTCGCAGGTGTTTGTGTCGCTGCTCATCAACTGCGTCATCATGGCCGTCTCGTTCGTCGGTTTGGCCTTCCTGCCGTGCCAGAAGCTCGATGCGCAGCAGCTACGTATGTACGGTGGCTTTGCCAAATCCGCTGGCATCTGCGTTGTGGCATTATCGGCCATCGTCTTCCTATACTCGGTCGTCATCAACGTCATGGCGTTCATCCCATCCACAGCATGTCTGCGGATCGCTGGTGGCTCCGGCTGCGCATAGTAGAATACTAGAGGTGTCATAGTAGCGTTTTCAGTCATCTTCTTCCCTTTTTATTAAGCCCGCGTGGCCCCAACAGTCCCGAGTTTGGTTCGCATGTCTCCAAATCACCCATCATGATCTCGTGCGCGCTCTCACTGTGCCACTGCATGGCCGTGGATGAGCTCTTTGCTCGCGCTGTCGTCAGTCACCAAACTGGACCCGTGAGACACGAGGAAATAGAACAAAATGCGCATTTTGGATTGGTGTGAATGCAAAATGACTGGATTGTTTTTAGGGAATCACACGCGCATGATTGCCCCACATGGCGCCGAGAGTCCCGAGTTTCGTTCGCTTGTCTCCAAACCGTCCATAATCTCGTGTGCGCTGCTCATTGCTACGTCACTCGACTGAACCCGTGAGACACATGGAAATAGAATGCCAGTTTTGGGATTTTGGATTGGTGGTTACTAGGATGCAGAATGTCTGGATTGTTGAGAGAAGTCACACGCGCACGATTGCCCCGCGTGGCATCACGAGTCCCGAGTTTCATTTGCTTGTCGCCAAACCGCCCATAATCTCGTGCGCGCTGGCACTCGGCCTTGCGATCATTGTTTCGTCGCGTGCTCTTCGCTGCGTCATTCGGCTGAGCCCATGAGACACGAGAAAATAGAACAAAATGCGAATTTGGGATTGTGAATGGGTAGTTATGCAAAATCACACGCGCATGTTTGGCGCGCTTGGAGTCGCGTCGTAGGCTGGAAGCGTGTCCGCTGTGGGGCAGGCGAACAGTCCAAGTGAATCACAGCCGACCTGGCGGGCCATTTGACGGAGGACGCGGCTGCGTCTGCACACGGCTAGCTGCTTGTCTTCGTCTTCACTGCCGGCGATGCGGAACCGAGTGCGCACTACCGATCGTAAGGCTGCTACGCGACGAGACAGCACGGTCGATAGTACCGCAGCAACGACCAGTAGCACGATGCCGACCGACGCATTAGTGGCATCGGCCCACGAGTAGACGATCAATAGGATGCCACCGACAATGAGGGCGTAAACCGCCAGCGCACGCATCGTGTGGTGCTTGAGAGCAGTGGCGTAGTCGCTGAGCCCAAGACGCGCTTCAATCTGGCTCACAGTGATGCAAGGACAGAGGCAGACCTGCCAGCGAAAGCTGCTACAGCGATCACCGTCGTCCAGCGGACTCGACCAAGTGCCCATGAGCTGTGGCGACGAATCTGCTTGAGGGATGACATCGTTGCTGGCAGTGTAGCTGCCGTTTGGTGTGCCTACCAACACTGCTGGGAGTGCATTGTCGAGTGGTTGAGGCTGAACAACTGGCAGCGCGAAAGCCGTGAAATGGGAACTCTTGTCAGCCATGATGAATCGGATGTGGTCGCTGAAGCTGCAGATTGAGGAATGACAACACCGTGGCCCAACTTATGGAATGCACCAGCTGTGACGAGCAATTTGAAGAATTTCCATGATCAGACACAAGAAATATTTTCCATGCGACCAACCAGCTGTCGCAGTGACCGATAGAGGAATGTTGGCGTCGCCGTTGATTTAGAAATTGCTTTCTGTTGTGCTGGTTCTTCTTCTCACCCAGTCGCAGCACTCGAATCGCATATCGCAAGTATGGAGGCCGCTGATCAGGAGTATCCATTGCCTGGGCGGAGCTGTTGAGTTTTCAATGACGCATATCGAATAACGACCAGCACTTGATATCCAACACGCACGACCGCCACCAAGCCGGATAGTGAGGAGCCTCACGATCGCGAGTGACGGCATATCAATATACCATTGGCCGTTGAACGTCCAACCACGCCGCTGGAAGATGTTGTGAGCAATTCCAGGCAGCAAAGCAGCTGACAAGATTGGAGCCAGTGATTCGCAGGATCGTAAGCAACCGACGGAGACTACCAATATGAGCGACACCGCTATTGCACACCAATTCGAGTATTAGTCACAACAATGTGACGCTACTATATTGTAGTACGAGTCAATTTTGGGAGTGTGTGTGATCGGCAACACGATGAAGGATGCGATTGGTTCAAACGTGGACGTCGTACCAATGTGACCACGAGCAACACGTCCACAGTGACGTACATAGCCACAGTGCTTCGTCAGTTGTGAGCAGGCATTAAAATGCGTTTGCGGCACGTCTTCCATGAACGTGATGGCCCACGTCACACGGTAGCTGGCCAGCCTTCATGTGCACTCGATTCATCGAGATACTTTGCTTTCGTAAAACTTGGTGGACTTACGCTCGAGACTCATGCACGATTCCCCGTGTTCCCATCGACCATGCCCAAAAGTTATTCCGTGGTCTCTATCCGGAACATCTTGTTGGTCGTCTGGTGCGCTACTTGAGACTCGAAGTCAATCCGCGCTTGATCGGACGCTGACTGCTCAGTCCAGGGTGCTGACAATGTAGATTGACTCGTCAAGCCGATCTGCGCTGTGTTATGGAACTGAATTTGATACCCTTGCTGCGCCAGTACGCGGCTTCGACGTCATTGCCTCAGTACGACAGGGTCCTGATCTCTTCGTCGGATGCGGTGTGTTCGGCAAACTCTTGGCGCTGATTGACAATGCTTGTCGCGAATCCGCGCTGCCAATTACGCATGAAAGCAAACCAATTCACGATGCGGAGCATTGCCTCCGCTGTCTGTAGACTGGTCTCGACATCGTTAACCCGTCGAGCTGAGTACGCGAAGCTCCAGCGTAGATCAAAGCCAGCCCACAATACTGCGTACATATTCACGGGACGACAGTGGGGTCGATGCCACGCAAGCCATTTATGCCGTCTTCGATGGTGTTGAGGTGTTGATACTGCGCATACACCGGTAAAGCAGATCGTGAGTTCTGGGTTGGCACAACGCCCAGCTCAATATCCTGCGCTGTGCGTGCATCGTTGCTTGCCGTGCCTGGAACCCTCCATGCCCTCGACGACATTGACAAAATGTCAGCGCCAGTCGCGATATTTTCGACTTCGGCGTGCGCGATCGCCACTACGGTATTTCGATGCTTGGAATTATGATGGAATTGCTGAAACATGCTCGAGCGTGTGCGTTGTAGGCAAAATGTCGCGAGGAAAACGAAACGCAATACTAACAACGCAAGTAACATCGACAATAACGTTACAATATTTAGTAACCAATGTGGTTAAAGTTTAAACCAGCTGGGTACTTTTGATCCGCAAAAGTGACATCGGTGTTCTTGATGTTACTATTATCTGACGCTTTCATGCATTGGATGACACATCGAAGCAGTTCGACATCTAAACAGAAATGCAAGAATACAACACACGTGCAGAGCGCACACGCATACGCTTAGTGGCGGAGCCGATAGCCGAACTGGAACCAGCCCTCGTCCGAGCCAGAGCTAGTGCTGTCCACATTGTCATCACTATATGGTGCTGGCGTGGAAACCGTTGGCTTGGGCGAAGCGGTCGTTGGCTTCGGGGTGACTGTTGGAGCTGGCGTGTACCCAGTGGTGGCTGATGGCGCAGGAGTGCCATTGCTGTCCTTCGACGTTGGAACTGGCGCGCTTTCCTTGGTGGTTGGTGCTGGTGTTGTGGAGTATGGTGTCTTGGTCGTGGCTGGGTCTGGCGTGTACGATGGAGACTTGGTGGTGGAGGTTGGCGCTGGTGCGCTTTCCTTGGTGGTAGGCGCTGGCGACTTGGTGCATGGTGC